>PVKZ01008673.1:0-14669 GCA_004027375.1 Macroglossus sobrinus
TGAACTTTAAAATACCGAAACATGCCTCTGATGAAATTCAACAGGGGAAGCGTCTCATAATTGTACCTCTTTTTAGTAAAAAGTGTAATTCAAACACTGGGCCACTAGATGGGAGTGTTTCCAAGCAGTAGGCCGGGACACAGCGCGACCTACGGTGGGTGTTAAAGATTTCAGCAGGTTTCACGCATGCGCTACTTAGGCATTTTCTATACTTCTTTTGCTTCTCAGCTGCGGTCTCATTATCATCATGACTGACCTTCATTAATTCAAGTTTTAAAAATCATACAGGTCTTTTCTAATTTTAAAGTGATCAGTATTTTTCAATCTTTGACAAAGCACGATAAAATGATGTTATAATACACAGGGCATAAGAAAACGGGTTTTCAGAGCAACCGTTTTCTTTCTGGTAAGAACAGATGCACGTGATCTCTGAATTATTTATATCACTATCCATTTCTAAACAAGTCGGTATGTCGTAGCTTTTTCTTTCACATACATACGGGTGACCGAGTGAAGCAGTTTCTGGTGAATGCGTGTGCACCTAAGCGTGGGGGACACACATGCCATGGGCTGCTGGGACGGCACACCTGAGCTCTACACGTGTGTGCAAAGCGCTCATGACACGTCATGACGTCGATCAGACCCTTTTATAAAACCGACGACCGGGACGGCGCCGTTAACGTCACGCCGAGAACCCCACAGTGAAGGACGAGGTGTCACGTGAAAGAAACCGCTTGGTCCAGAAAGGCCAACCCTGATACGCTGCAGATGAAGCGTCGATTTCAAAGTCAAGTTGACCTTGGACTCCAGTGCGTGCAAGGTGGGAACCTGTGCACAGCTGGCCATCTGCCGTGCAGACGCGGCGCCCTCTGCTGGCCACCTGTCACATCAGCACCCTCTGCTGGCCACCTGCCGTGCAGACGCGGCGCCCTCTGCTGGCCACCTGCGGTATCGACGTGGCGCCCTCTGCTGGCCACCTGCGGTACCGACGCGGCGCTGTCTGCTGGCCACCTGCCGCATCGGCGCCCTCTGCTGGCCACCTGCGGTATCGACGTGGCGCCCTCTGCTAGCCACCTGCGGTACAGACGCGGCGCCCTCCGCTGGCCACCTGCGGTACCGACGCGGCGCTGTCTGCTGACCACCTGCCGCATCGGCGCCCTCTGCTGGCCACCTGCGGTATAGACGCGGCGCCCTCCGCGGGCCACCTGCCACATCAGCGCCCTCTCGTGGCCACCTGAGGTACCGACGTGGCGCCCCCAGTTGGCCACCTGCCGTCTAGACGTGGCGCCCTCTGCTAGCCACCTGCCGTGCCTGCAGAGCCTGGGGTGCAGCCGGGGACCCGGCATTTTTACAGGTTCCCAGGCACTGCCTCCTCCGGTGACACCTCGAGGAGCCGACACCTCCGGCAACGCGTGGATCTGAAATCGGTTAAACTCAAGGGACATTGAAAGGGTCTGCCAGCAGGTCTCCAGACGCTCTTCATGGAAGCAGCGGACCCACGTCCAGAAGGAACAGTGATGGCGCACTTCTTCACGCTTCGTGAGCTAAGACCCGAGCAGCCGTCTGCACCTGGCCTAGGGGTGAGCTCGGACGCCACAGGAGAGGGGAAGAGGTTCCCGAGATGCCCCTGTGACACCGTGACGGGCTTGCGGGGGGCGGTGCGGCCCACAGCCCACCCCCCACTTACGAGGTGTCACGGTCCAGCCCTCACTGTGGACAGCCAGCTCCTTCCCTCCCGCTGTACCGTAGGGTTCGGTCTCATGGGGACATCGCTCTGCACTCACCTGTCCCCCATTCCCCAGCGGGTGGGGTCCTCACGCCCTCTTTCTCGCTTCTGCAGACCACGCTTTCGTCAACACCTTCCTGCCGGTGGCCTCATGGGAATTCGGGTGTCTAAATCAGAAACTGCCATCACTGGATCGGAGCGCACACACATTCTCCATTTTTCTACTATGATCGTCTTTCTTTACGTGGAAACTTGGTGTGAATCACTCAATGTTCCCACCGGTGGAGAATAAGCCTTCTCGTTTCATCTTATTCTCGTCCACACGTAATATCGTGAGACCATGTTATATTCTAACGTTTTTATCGATGCTTTTGTACATATTTCTCTGACGCTAACGAGGCTGGGCATTTTCTTCTATGTGTGTTGGAAGCTTTCAGTTCTCATCATGTCCATGTAGCGTGCCATTTATCAGGGTCTTTTTGAAACAGAGAAATTACCGTTTAATGATAATGTGACTCAATCTCCATTACGGATTGGACCCCGTTTTATATAACCACAGGGACTCATTAGTCTCCCTCTATTTAAATCCTTCCAATTAGATAATTTTTACTAGCACCTGGTGAGTGTCTTTTCGTGGAAGAATTCTAAGCTCCACTAAATAGTCCTGTAAAGCGTTTCTCCTTAGAAATCCCAAATGTTGACAATCTTTGCATCCGTTTTCACGATCCCATGCGGGTGAGTTTCCTCGGGCAATTTGCTCTCTTCTTATAGTCTAAGTGTCTCTGTGCGTTTCAGTTTGGGGACCTGCTATTTCTGTTCTAGATGGGATGCCACCAAGGGCTCAGGTTTAGGAAATTTCCATTTGTTCAGAAGCAGGAGTGCGGAGGAAATGGCGTTTTCCCCATTTTTATTATATCGTAGTTGACCTTGTTGTAACGTCCACAGATCGCAGGGAAGGAAGAAGTTCTTTGGTGCGTGGCTGCAGCCAGACCAGGGCACACAGGTGCTGGAGTCTGGGCTGGGACACTCGTGGTTATCACGGTGAACCCGTTTGAAGCAAATGCGGGAAACAGCATGATTTTTTATGCATTCCACAGACACAGCTAACAATAGGATGCATCCAGCTTGTAGAAACGGACTGCAGTAAAAAGCTGAACGGTGAAAGGATCCTTTTTCCATCGTCTGTCTCTGCTCGTTTGGTCCTCCTGGTGACATACAGGCGACCCGACTTCCCAGCCACGTGCTGGAAACGCGGCTTCTGTGACATCCTGAGTGTCCCTGTCACACGGTCGTAGCTCTCTCGGCGCCCAGCGGAGCAGTTTGGTGGCTCCTCTGCGGCCAGCTGCTCGCAGCTGGGCACCACCTGCAGCTGGCCGTGCACCCCAAGACAGCAGACAATGCCCAGTGTGGAGGGGTGTGCTAGTGTGGCTTGGAGGGTATGAGTCACAGAGACTGGAGTGGGAACTGTTTGCAGACATGACATTGGACTTACTAATCAACATAACAGCTGCTCACGGCAGCTGGTGAGTGCTGGGTAGTTTTATGAGGCACCTATGTCGCTTGCAGCGATGGGCGTGGCTTCTGGGTGAAGGGAATGAAATTAGAGGCTATTTATACTTCCTGCAGGACAAACAACAAGGACTACTATTACGTGGCAGGAGATCTGGTCGACTCTGTATGTTTCATCTCATTTAATACAAGGCGGTTTTCCGGATACGAGGCAGAAATGTGCCACCTCCTGAATACTGTGTGGTAACGTGATGGCTGGAGCTCTGGCAGCCAGCTTGAGGGCATGAGGTGAAAGCAAAGAGAAGCTGATGTGGGTGACTGGTAACAGAGCTGCAGAATTACATGCCCCTCGAAATGCCCACTCGAGTCATCCTGTGACCAGAAATAATGGACTTCCATCCCGTGTGAGGCATAAAGTCAGATTTTTCTGTAACTCGTAGCTGTTAGCTTCCTAGTGGATAAAGTTAAAGCTATGTTAAAAATCAATAAAAAAAAAGTTATGTTAAAGCTTCTTAGAAATTCCATACACGCTTTTGACATGGATACAAGCATATTCCTGCTGGGAGGCGAGATCTAACCACTAATAAACTTCACTTTTGTAATTTCCTATTCCCTTCTCTGCTCGTCTCCAAACCTACACGGAGCTGAATAAAAATACTCAGCGAGAAAAGCCACACTTTGGTCTCACGCCAAGATAATGTTCTCCAATTTCCTAAGTATCGCTGCATATTTCCATTTTAAAAACGCAGCTGATGCCTTCAAAACGGGTTGACAGGAGCTGGCAGCTCACATGCCACCGGATCGAATGACAGCAGAGACTGGCACAGCACAGTGACCTCTGAGCGGGCGGCCTGAGCGCCCTGGAGAAGCCAGAAGCCGCAGACGGACACCGCCCCCGGCTCGGCCCCCGGGTGGGTCACCCCAAGGTCTGCCCTGGAAATGGCTGGGATGGTTATGGGCTCGGGCAGTGGCCGTGGCAGTGGACACACAGCAGTGGGTGAGGACACGTGCTCAGAAGGGGACAGCGAGCACACTGTGGCCCGTGGGGCACACACAGAGCCTGGGGTCCTCACGATCAGACCTCCTGATGAGACGGGACTGTGGCAGGCAAGGACACGGCCGGTGACACACTGGGTCATCTCCGCACGGGCGCTGTCCCCACACGGTCACCATTCCAGGAAGGTCTCTTTCTCGCTCTCTCCCTCTCTCTCTCTCTCTCTCTTAATTTAGTAAATTAAATTAGTTCTCGGTCCTCAGGAAGTTAGAAAATCTGAGAAACATCCTCATGGCCAGACCACAGATGCGGCCGCTGTGATGTTCTCAGTGTCCACGCCTCCCCATCCACTCGCCCCCTGTTCTTCCAGCCCCCTCTCCCCGGAACCCCGCACGCGGCATCTGCTCAGCTCTGTCCCCTCCCCTTTAGGACACGCACTTGGCCGTGCACACCTGCTTCCCTGTCCCAGCCTCCTCCTTCACCCCGAAACACTGCCACTTTCCTGCTCGCCTCTGAGCTCGAAACACACGCCTCCTCCCGGCTCCTTACACCTGCTGCTCGCCGTGTTCCCACCGCAAGCGGGATCCAGCTACAACGCCCGGCTCCGTGTCCCTGCATCCGCTTTGTTTCCTGGGATTTACCCGGATCAAATCCTGGGAACTCCGTATGGATACCCGAGGGTCAGGACTTGGCATCTGGAATGAGATAGGTGCTCAGCGCACACGAGCGGTTGCTGGTTGGCGTCCCCTCCCTCTCTCGCACCTCCTCCGCTCGCCTTGGCCTGTGGGAGACTCTGCAAAGGTGTCGCCAGCGCCTCCCACCCCGCCGTGAGGCCTGCCTCCCGGCCCTGGACATCCTCGCCGAACCCAGGCCTTGCTGTGACAGCAGAATGTGGCTGTCCCTGTACAGTGAGACCTCCAGGCCCGGCAGGAAGCTTTGCCTCCTGCCTCTGGGGACCCAGCCGCCCTGCCAAAGGCCAGAGGCGTCTTCGTCTGGAATCAGGGTTTTTCACATGAGCTAGAAAAGCCTTATGCTTATTCAGCATTTCCCTATTTACGATGCTCGCATGCCTGTTGTTCTGCAGAGGGTGATAATGTATTCCTATGTGATCTTTAGTACTGAAATTTCAAAATCTGTTCTCAAATTTCTGGGTGTGATCTGCAATTAAAAAACACACACACACACACAAAAGGCTGTCTCCCGAGGCTGCGTGTGCTTCAGACGTGCTGACCAATCTTTCAACGGGACCTAAGTGTGGATCGCGAAATCCAGCTTTCAGGCACATCTGTTTTTAATTGCTACCTGAGCTTAGGATGTGTAGGATAATGTGCAACTTCAATAATAGGTTTCTGGAGAAAATAAATCCCTAAAAATAAAACACAACCCACAAAGAAGCGAAAAACTAAAGCAAACCTTTGCAGGAGCCCAATGGAGGGAGGGGCTCGCTCTTTGAAGAAAAACCAGCAGATCCTTGGGATGGTCTGAAGTTTCGGAGTCAGCTCTGAATTGGGATCTTTTTATCGGTTTAGAAGATGTCACAGACGGAAGGATCATCGCTTGCTCGCTGAAGAAGATGGAGAAAAAAGGAAATAGCTTATATTTCTTTTTTTTTTTAAACACAATAGAGGCAGAGCTACAGCACGCAACGGGGTTGCATTCTACAGATCTCAAAGATACTCCAACGTGTTTTCAAATTCTGACTGCAACAATGTGTTCTAATTAGTTAGAGCTCGAACTGCGTTTGCACACTGCAGAGGGCCTTGCCGTGGGGGCGGGCGGGCGGACGTGGGCTGAGGTGGGCCCAGGGGCTCAATCCAACTAATTACCCCCAAATGGATATAAATAACAGTATATACGCTCGATAATTGTTTGTAAATAAGATCTTAGATGAACATCAATTTAGGCCTGAAAATAGCTTTTCAATGAGTAAGCACATAAACAGTAATTTTACTGTCAAATGCATTGCCGTTGAACTCACAGCTTCTTTGTCAAAAGCAACGACAGCCTTGGGGAAGAAAGATTTTAAAACGTATCAACTGATTTTTAAAAAAATTTTCTTTTAAATTTAAATACATTTTTGCTTTTATTTGAAATTCCGAGGAATTTCAAATTCTAAAGGAGTTTTGAAAGAAAGACCCAAGGGCGTTTGTAATATTTTATCGCAAACGTTTTTTCAACACGTCAATGGGATGGATATCTTAATTATTTCGTATTTATGTTTTGATGAGTTTAGAAGTGCTTCGTTATAATGATGGATTCGATATGATATTAATGATGATGATGATGATGATGATGAAATAATTGGGTATTATTTTTTAAAAATCCAAACTGTGTTTGAGTTTAAACACCCAAGCCAAGCCAAATTCTAATAGCAGTGCTGAGATTAAGGAAATGCAGATACATATATAGATATATCTATCTTGTTCTGTACCTCTAGATATGTATGAATATAGATTTAGATATCTACAGATATATATATATATATATATATATATATATATATATATATATATATATATATATATATATATATTTCTTTTTTAAGACCAGGGAGAATGTGGGAATCTAACATAGCAGAAAGCTTGTAATTAAGCACATAGGTAGTGGGGCTGTAGGGAAATATTTTTAAATTGGAAGGACTGAAGGAGAATTTTGGACTCATTGGAGTCCGCGGTGAGCAGAAACCGAGAGGTCTGGGGTGGGTGGCAGTGGCAGCGGCCACAGGCCGGGGCAGCGTGTGACATCGCTGGGCACTGCAGGCCACCATAGGGTGATGATGGTGAGCCCAGGTGTGTCCAAATGCGTCCAAGCGTAGACAAGGTCCAGTAAAAACGCAAGGCCACTGTGACCGGGGCACAGGGCCCTGGAGCGGGCGGAGCTGGCAGGACAGGAAGTTGCCCGGGCGTCGCTGAGTGGACACGTCTCTGAGTGACCAGACAGGGCCGCAGACTGGACCACCGCCCGCAGGCGACACACATTCACCGAGAGCGACTCTCTCTCTTCAACAGTAAATCAGCCTCGCTCACCATAACTGCTCTACTTTACAAATGTCGTAGTTTTTTTTTTTTTAACTTTAGGACTCTTTTTATAAAACAGCTCGAAACACAGAGATATAGCAGAGCCGCACGGAGGTCTTCTCTTCCTAGGTTTTGATTCTGGAAACGTGTTTTCCGTCTTTAATGTTCACATGCGTCTTACTCTCAAGCTTGGCTGCTGAACGCAAGACACAGATGGCGCCGCAGCGAGGCTGCCCGGGGTCAAGGTTGTCGGGGTCACCCCCCGCCCCCCATCCTGCCCCAGGGGACGGTCTGGGGACAGCACGGCACGGGGACCCGTCCCCTCCCGGGACGAGGGGCCCGCACACGGACACCGCCTGGGCAGTGCGCCAGGCCCATCTGGAGCAGGTGTCCCCTGGAGCAGGTGTTCCCTGGAGCAGGTGTCTCCTGGAGCAGGTGTCTCCTGGAGCTGGTGTCCCCTGGAGCAGGTGTCCCCTGGAGCAGGTGTTCCCTGGAGCAGGTGTCTCCTGGAGCAGGTGTCCCCTGGAGCTGGTGTCTCCTGGAGCAGGTGTCCCCTGGAGCTGGTGTCTCCTGGAGCAGGTGTCCCCTGGAGCAGGTATCACTCTCCGGGGACCGCGCGGCGCTCCGCTCGGTCCACGTCTCCCTTCTCGGGGCTCGTTCTCCAGCGGGGGCTGCGCCGTGAGCACCCCCCGATCGCGTCCCCCAATCACGTCCCCCCGATCGCAGCCTTCAGAGCCGGGTCCCATTTCCAGCTTCTCCAGGAGCCAGGAGAGGCTGCGGAGCCAGGGTCCCCTCTCTCTCCTCCCGCAGTCCCCTCCTCTCGCCTCCTCCCCGGCCACCAGCCTGTACCCCGAGCAGGGGCCGTGTGACAGCTGTCGGTCAGCAGATGAGGAGCCCATTGGGTCTATCGCTTATGCAAACACAGGTCACACATTGTGTATGATTAGAATTCGAGGTTCGCATGGGCCCTGCGATAATGTCCCATTATCTTAGAGACGCGTGTTCTATCCTTGAGAAATTTCGTATTAATAATAGGTGTGACTCACGACATCGCTGAGCTGTAGGTGGGTCGAGGGGACGAATGAAACGTCACAGAGAGATGCTTCTGTCTGTGACAAACCTCGCAGGAAGCTTCAAGAGACCCGACAGGGATGGGCAGTTCGGATCTTTCCATGGGGGGAAAAATGTGTCAACAGGTGAGGCTCATCACAAATGCGGGCCCCTGGCCCTCTGTCCAGAAGGACTTGTGACTTCACAATGTTTCTTTTCTTATGGGTCACGACACCCGGGAAGGAGGGTCAGGGTGACGCCCGTGCCCGGCCCGGGACGATGACCAGCACCCACTGTGATCCACTGCTCGGATGAGCGGATCTTCACTCAACCTCAGGCTCCGGCTTCGATGTCAACGGAGAGAGTTTCTTGGGCTTTTGAGCAGCGATCCCGTGCTTACACACACACAACATAAAATGTTTTAAACGATTTTTTTTTACATTTACACGGCAATCTTTGGGGCCCTGCCCCTTGGGGCGACACCGGGCGTGAGGGGCAGCTGCAGCACGTGGGGGTTTGAGAGTTGGAAGCTCGGGGCCGGCTCTGAAGAAGGATGAAGAAGGATGTGCACCCCGCTGACCTCCAGTGCCCCATGCACCCCGGGCTCGGGACGGGCCGGCCTCCAGGGTGGGTCCTTCAGATGTCATCTTGGTGTTAAGGAATAGACCAGGCTTCGCCTTGACACGGTGACATGGCATCATCGCCTCTTGGGCTGCGTCGTTCATTGCTTGTCACGCGTATTTATAACTAATCAGCGGCCCTACATCAGAGGCACTGGCAATCACACGAGACTGGCTCCCAACCTAAAGGGAATGACAGGGACATTTAAACACGTGATCGAGACTTTTACTGAGATGCCACTCAGCTGCGGGGCATCGTTCAGACGGTTTCACAGAATGGGATTTATCGGGACAAAGGATGATTTCCAGATGGCATGGATTGTGGAGATCTACAAAGGGACCGGATGCAGCAATGCTCATCTTTGTTGGTGTCTGCAAGTGACACTGGTCTAGCCCGGGGCACACTGGTGGATGTGGAAGATTTTGGGTGGATTTTATGGACAATATCACGTCGCCCGTCTCTCGGGACTAACCGGCATGTAACCCAGAAGAATCGCCAGCTGCATGCACAGTTGTGGTAAAGACCTCAGCGTGTGCTATTATTTCAAGTTGGAAGGGATCCCAAAACATTTTGTTTCAGAACTAAAGCTGTGCGTTGTGTGACAGGGCGGTTTGCAGCTTCAAGGGGATTGTTCTTTATCGGCCATGACTTACGGTGTATACGCAACCGTCTACATTGTACTGGAATTGAACAGATTTATAAAAAAATTCTGGGTGAAATATTAGTATTAGCGTCATGCAAACCGAACTCTGATTGGGGAGATTTTTCAGCTCATTTTCTATGCACCAAATTAGCTCATTCGATCAAGTCCTGTAAGTTTTGGTAAAGTAAAAAAATTTCTAATCACTAAATTCACGGGGACATTTTCCCACTTTTTGTTGATTAAAAAAGAACTAACAAGGATTTTTAAAAAAGACTTATTAGTTTATTTTTAAACAAATATGCATTGAGTCTCTATGTGAAAAACAGTTCTGAGTACTGTGTGAAAAAAAGATAAATATATAAAGTAACCATTTCCGATCACAAGCCGAGTGTGTGTGGAAGTCTGTCTTTGTGTGTGTGTGACCGTCATTTAGAAACGCTAGTGTGCCATCTCATTACTATTCTCCGTGTTTTAGGCCCGAGATGAGATTGTCACTGGGTGATACGGGTAGCAGCTGGCCTCACTAAGCACTGATGTCATGTCAGCAACATCGCCAAACATTTCAATTTCGTTACCTCCTTGAACTTGCCGAAGATCCTACACATCCGATAACATGTGTTATTTCATTTTTGCACATCAGAAAAACAGAGCTCAGCCATGTCTCGGGTAACTGGTTCAAGGTCGTGAGCGAGTGAGAGGCAAACCCGGAAATCAAGGTGTGTTATTGCATCTATCACAGTTCATCGCCAGCTTCTGACGGTTGAATAACAGTGAGTAAAGAGCACCGGATAGAGAGACACAGAGAGACCCCAGGGAGAAGCGTTCTTGAGCTCTGCCCTTGACCCAGGAGCCCACGGCCGGCGCCAGAGGCAGAAGGGACCAGACTAAACCTTAACATTTCTCTGCGTGGACAAGCCCCACCCCGCCTTTATTTTGTTTTATTATTTTATTATTTTATTTTATTTTATTATTTTATTTTGTTTTGTTTTGTTTTATATTTTATTTTATTTTATTATTTTATTTTATTTTGTTTTGTTTTGCTTTTTTATATTTTATTTTATTTTATATTTTATTTTATTTTATTATTTTATTTTATTTTGTTTTGTTTGTTTTATATTTTATTTTATATTCTATTTTATTATTTTATTATTTTATTTAATTTTATTATTTTATTTAATTTTATTATTTAATTTAATTTTATTTTATATTTTATTTTATTTTATTATTTTATTATTTTATTATTTTATTTAATTTTATTATTTAATTTAATTTTATTTTTATTATTTTTTGCCTCCTTTGAAAAGAGGATGACATTTAGCACTAGTACAAGTGACTGTTCTGTGACAGCACAAACATCAGCAGATCTTCCCCACCGAGTAGCGAACGGGGACGTCTGAGCATGCGTGCGATGCGCGTCAGAGGCGGCCACCGCCGTGCCACCTCGGTCCCCTCGTCCCCGACCTTCCTGCGCGGGGCGCTTCTGAGCACTACTTTCCGACACGGTCATTTTTCTTGAACAAATAATGCCCCTGAAGGCCACAGATGGAGAGGCCGGCCCGGGCGGCCGCGGCCGGGGCGGCCAGAGGCTCCTGCTGGGTCATCTTCCACCAGTCCCCTTTCCCAGGAGGGACCCCTCTGTCCCCACCCCCCACCCTGGGCCTGTACAGTGACTTGTGTTTTGCTGTCACCTGAGGCCTGTCAGAGCCGAGGAGCGACTGTTGTATCTGATCGGGTTAGAGGCCGGCTCTCCGTGGAGTCACAGGGGACGGGACTCTGGACCGCCATGGGGGGGTGGTGTCCATCGAGAGAACTCGACCCCTGGAGGGCAGGGCAGGAATCTTCTAGATGTCAGCGGAATGAGGCACCGCTGTCTGGTTCTGCACTCAGACGCCCTGTGACCCTCTGCTTGTCACTGCTAAATGACACGAGGGTGACAGACCTTTTCTTAGTCTCTCGTGGCATAAGCAGCAGCTGATCCGGCTTCGAAGTTCTCTCTCTCTGAGTGGTCTTTGCAGTTCCGCTCGTGGACTCTGTTATATATTTAGACTCAGTCATCACTCCCCCCGCCCTTACTTTTCACACATTGGTAATTGAGAGGAACTCGTCTGTTGAAACCGAATCCATCACACTCTGCCTGAATTAAACCGAATCCATCACACTCTGCCCGAGTTAATATTCGTTAGCGCGTCAAACTGCTGGCTACTCCACATTCTGACCTCCCCTCCCCTCCTTTTTCCCTTCCAGCGTTAAGCCTTCCATATCTTATTATAAGAAGATAAAAAATAGAAAAAGAAAGGAAAAAAAATCCGAGCCTAGAGCTAAGTGTTAGAGATAATGACAGCTAAAAAAAAAAAAAAAAAAAAGGCGTTGATATATTTTCCTGGGGGAATAGTGGACACTTTTTTTAAAACAAATTCTTTCTCAAGGACAAATTTCCTTAGCTTCTGAGGCCTAATGGGATTATCAGAAACGCACTGCAATTAATAACGCTGGAAAGAAGCAAGCCCTATATTCCCTCAAGCCCCACCATCGAAACGATAAACCTCGAGGCCAGCAAAATGCTGAGGCTTTATTTTAATGAGCGCGCATATTATGAACTCAGATGCCATCCAGCAGGGTGTCCTGGGACCAGCTGGCACGTTACCCAGACCTCCGCCCATCTCTGGTTTAGGGATGTGGCACTGCTGGCTGGACATGGGTCACACACACCAAGGGAATCAGTAAATGCTACAAATCTGGGCTCCCCTCCCTCCTTCCCGCCCACTGGTAGACCATGACTTGGGATCACACAATTCTTTTGGGCCTGCACTATCTACACTAGTTGGCTCCTTTACAAACGCCTGACATTTCCACGAGGCTAGCCACACCCAGATCGACTGCAAATTAACTGGAATACATCCAACCCAAAGCTCACGTGTTGTATTTTCCGGTGACTTTTGGCACAAATTAGCACCTCCGTCAATATTTGCTACGTGAATAAATTGCCGTGTGTAATGAAAGAAAAGCTTTGTCTCTTGGTATACGGGAGCTGTCTCTTGTGGGAAACTGTAGTTAGCTAATTGATCATCATTGAGGAAAAGCTAAAAGTGATAAAAACAAGAAAAAAAATTATCAAAGAGCTAGGCCAGGATTCAAATTCCACGTAAGCCGTTTGTTAAACGTGGGGCCTCAGACCAATTGTTGAAATTCTGTAGACTTCGGTTTCTCATCTGAAGATGCATATGATGATCCTGACCATGGTCTTATCGTGGAGATTCTAGTGATGATATAAATATCGAACACGTACCTTGTATTTACAAATGGTAAGACACCCTGCTAATATAACAAGCACGGTAATTATTATTCTTGCTGTATCTTAGATGTAATCATCTGAGGCTCATTGACGTTTCTGTTACGTGGTTCAGATAAAACACGCCATGTGAGATTTTCCCCTTGCCCAGCCATTTCTCATTCATTTAACCACATCGACAATAAGACTCGGTGAGTAAGATTTTTCATTAAGACTCAGAATTCAAGAAGCTCTGGCCCAAGTACTTCTCTCACCAACGAGGAAGATTCATTTTCAATGTGCTAAAATTCCAATTAAATTGGCAGCTCAAATTCGCAATGAAATGTGCCTACACAAGAGATTTAAGTTCACGGCGAGCGAAGTTTTTGAGCTCACAGGGAAGCTATTCCCCAAACATCTAAGAACTAGAACAAAGGCCTCTGTTGGCCTTGATTTTCCTTAGAAAATAGGACGATAAGTGATTACGCAACACCGTCATTCTGAATGGGTGGCTTTCAAACGCTGGTATGCAGAAAAGTCAGGGAGAAGCCTGCAGAAAAATGCATAGGGTTCACAAGCCCTTCACTGTAGGGGGAGAGGCTGGAGAGGAAGGAAGGGAGGAGGGAGGGAGAGAGAGGAGAGAGGGATGAATGGGTCAGAGGGATGGAGACGGGGGAGGGCAAAGAATACATATGGAAAAGATTCATGTTCGTGTCCCAGTATCTTATGAAATTCTTAAGTCTCAACACGGGCCTCCTCATTCTTTTCGTTTTTCAGAGTGTTGACATTTGGAAAATAGATTGGGAACGTGTCCTGGTGTCACCGAGGTGGATTTATATCTCAGGGTAAGTCTCCCTGCTGGAATTGCTGTCATAAGTCACCATGATAGCGAGCCCAAACTAATTTTCTCCACGAAACAATGGTGCCGCCCAGAGTGACATCCAGGCCACATTGTGAAATGAGAAAAAACACCATGTTTAATCAACTGCAGGGGACACACCTACATGAATGTACCTGCAACGTGACGCTTGCTCGGGAAAGGGAGAATGGTCAAGCTGTGCTTTGGCATCGCCCACGGCAGGAAACCTCACTCAGTATAGGGTGCTGCCTTCCGGGGCATGGGGGACAGTTGTTTTGTCTTTCATAATTGCATCCAGTTATAAAAGCAACAAGGCGTAAACCCAGGACAGCCACGGGTACCCTGGAACCCTGGAACAGAGGGGGATGCCCTCCCGTGAGGACGTGTGTACGAGCTTTTTCGATGGGGCTCATTATGCGATGATAAGAATCCCCCAATAGCTATTTTGACTTGTGGATGTCTTTCTTGATTTCATTGTTCTTACTATACATTTTTGTCGACCATGCTATCAGCATGAAAGTTCAACTTGTTGGTCTTTCTGCAAAATTGTAAACAAGCGATTTTGCCGTCACAAAAATAATGTATCGACACTAACAATGTGTCGATAAGAGCAGATACACACCGCCTACCTTGGATGGGTGCACGGGGGCCTGAAAAGTACACAGATGGACACATATTTGTCCCCAAATTTTCAGTCTTTGATGTGATATATTATTTTTAGGAGATTAAAACATTAAGCTTGTACGGCAGTCAGATGGAAAAGCACTTTGTACTGGCTCGCGATGAAGACGGCATCGTGGGTAGACGCTGTGCCCACCTGCACTCACCGCCACGTCAGTATCACAACCAGACTACAGAACAACCGTCGCTGGGAGTCGCCTGAGGTCTGGCTGAACAGAAGTCCTACCACGGGGGACACAGAGAGGAGGCCACCTCGAGACTGGTAGGAGGGCGGAGACTTGGAACAGGCTGGTCCCACACC
>PVKZ01008674.1:0-14627 GCA_004027375.1 Macroglossus sobrinus
TTACACCATATACAAAAATAAACTCAGAATAGATTAATATTTAAATGTAAGACCAGAAACAATAAAACTCCTGTAAGAAAACATAGGTAGTAAACTCTCTGACATTGCTCTCAGTAACATTTTTTCTGACACATCTCCTAAGGCTAGGGAAGCAAAAGAAAAAATAAATAAATGGGACCACACAAAACTACAAAGTGTTTGTACACCAAAGAAAACCATAAACCAAATAAAAAGATGACCTTCTAAATGAGAGAAGATAGTCACCAATGATACTCTGATAATGCAAATTAAGACCACAATGAGTTATCACCTCACACCTGTCAGAATGGCTATCCAGAAATAAACAAGTAGTTTCGATGCTGTGAGAAATAGAAATGGAATGCTTGGGCACTGCTGGTAAATGTGCAAATTGGTGCACCCTCAATGCAGAATGGTTTGAAGTTTCCCCCAAAATTAAAAATATAATTACTTTATGACACAGTACTTTCACTTCTGGGTATTTATCTGAAGAAATTCAAATCAGTAATTCGAAAAACAAATGCACCCCATGTTCTTTTCAGTGTTATTTACATAGCAAAGATATGGAAGCAACCCAAATGCCCATCAAAAGATGATTAAAGAGATGTGGTACCTATATGCAGTGGAATATTACTTGGCCATTAAAAAGAATGAAATACCACAATCTGCAACATGGATCAACCTAGAGGGTATTGAGCTAAATGAAGTGAATCAGACAGAGAAGGACTAATACCATATCATTTCGGTTATATGTGGAATCAAAAGAACAAAATAAATGAAGAAGCAAAACAAACAGACTCATTGATCCAGAGAACAAACTGCTGGTTGTCAGGTGGAAGCAGGGTTAGGGCCTGGGTGAAAAAGGTGAAGGTATTAAGAAGTACAAATTGGTAGCTACAAAATAGTTATGGGGATGTAAAGTACAACATAGAGAATATAGTCGATAATACTGTAATAACTATGTACAATGCTAAATGAGTACTAGACTTAAATTATATGGATGTCTAACATAATTCTGTACAACTTAAACTAATATTAAATAAAAATTATAATTGAAAAATATTTTTTAATTAAAAAAATGCAAAAAATTTACTTGTTATCACCTTTTTAAATAATTCATTCTTTTGTATTACACTGAAGTGTCTGACTGACGAGATACAAAAAATAATGGTTCCTCACCAGATAGTTTTAGATATAGTAGTTAAAGAAAAACCTAGACTTTGCATGTTTTGCACTTATATCCTTCAAGTACATGAAGGATATTTAACATACTTCACATATAACAAAATCATTTAAGCACTGCTACTGTAAATGCATAAATAACACAAAGTAACACTGCTGTCAGCTGTAACTGAAAATTATGGGTGATTATCTCTTTTTCTAAAAAATTTTCCTATTCTTTTCCTTTCTTCACTTTCCCCAACATCAACAGACATTAGACCTACCAATAGTTTTATCTCTATTCACCTTCCAAACCAATGGCCCTTCATGAATCATCTTCCTTTTTGTTAAATCCAAATTCTGCCAAAATAAGAAGAATTACACATAAATTATTTCCAAGTACTTAGTGAGATAATATTCTATATAGTCTCATTTCAACAAATTCTTATACATTCACTATTATTAACAATATCTATCAACTACTGAAATTGGAATAAAGACCAAGTTAAAGCAAGCAGTATAGATCTAAAAAGGAAAGGTATCTTGAAAAACATTCAGGAATAGTGTCTTCTAAATCTCACTTTAAATAGATGATAATAGCTTATGAAAATAAAGTTGTAAATATTCAACCACTAGATTCTCAATATACCCCTTCAATCAATTTTTCTATAAATAACTAGATGAAGATAATGCATATCTTATTTGTAAGAGGCCTAGAGATCCAGGCTCTAGTTCAAAGAAAATTCCAAGGAACAACATTTATGAAAAGTCCAGATAGTACTCAGGCTTGCTCTAAATATTGAAGACTTATGAAGAGAATCATCTTTTAGTTTAAGTAGCTATAGAAAAACTTCATTCTCTGGATAGGGCTAAGCACATTTTTGATAAACTATTACATATGACATAAAAGTCTATTTTAACAGCCACCAAATAAATCTGCCAAAACAGTCATCTAGAAAAAAAACAGTACAAGAAAGATTTAAAATCCTAAGTAGTAACTGAATAGAAAAGCCTCAAATACTAGAAGTGATAATTAATAAATATTTTATTATCATTCCTGTGATGGTTTCAACTTTTATGCTTTAGAAGAGCTTCATAGAAAAATAAATAAGTTATCTTGTTTTTACTCAATCATCTGGAAAGTTCCCATAGGAAACAGCCTTACTCTTACTGAAACTATAACACAATAAAATTAAACACCATATAAGTAATGTTCCTTAGTCACCTGCAATTTTTGTCACAATAGTGTCAAACAAAAAGCCCCTCTAATCAAAGACTAATGTAATCTTCACACAGAAGAGACATTTAAAAGAAAGTATAGAATCATAAATATAGGCAATCTATGAGAACTCCTTCAGGTGATGTATGTTCCCACTGAGATGTTAATTACCAGCCAGATCTTTAGTAAATTTTATTTTATAAATTATTATTAGACCATTTCTCACCCTGAGCTCTTCAACATTTGGATACTCTGACAACTTCAGATTGGAGGTATCAAGGCGACGCTGATAATCTTCTAAGCGCTGAAAATTAGACAGGATGGAGCCAATGTTACTGCTTTAGATATCAATGATCTCCCTGTTCCTAATACAAATGGACATTTTTTTACCTACATTTTTAAGACTCTGCAATATTACATAAAACTGACAACTCTTCTTCAAACACTCCATTCCTTTGGCTTTGAAAACAATCCTTGTTTTCATCTTACCTCTTTGGCTGCTCATGCTCAATCTTTTCAAACTCACTGGCCTCTAGCTTGCATTTATTTTCTAATATTTATATCATGTAAATTGTACAAAATTTAGAAGTTAATTCAAGGAACACAATAAAAAGTCTCCCTCCAACTCTGTTCTTTTGTCTCCCCATCCCCAATTTTCTCTAAAGAAATACTCGTTTCTTGAGTAGCCTATGAGAAAAATTCTAAGTGATTAGAATATATGTGTATGCTTGTCTTTGTACATACTGTGTATATATAGCCATCAACAAAAAAGATATGGTAGCATAATATATTAATATATGTATTACTTATTCAAATGATAACAATATAGTCATATACATATTTTTCTGTATATGTGTATCACTCATCAATACATATTGGAGATCACTCCACAGTAGCACATACAGAGAGAGCTCATTTTTTTTAATGGCTACATTTAATGAACTCTGTGAATAAACTATAGTTAACTATATATTAATGATGTATATGTAGGTTACTTCAAATCATCTATAACAAACAATATTGCAATATATACTTTTGTACACATATGTAGATATATCTGGTAGGATAAGTTTCTAGATCAAAAGATATGTGTATTTTCCCCCAGGATTATAAAAATTTCCAAATACATAGAAAAGTTTGAAAATGTACAGTGAATACCCATATTCCCACCACCTACGTTCTACAATTAACATCTGCTGTGTTGGTTTTTTGTTTTATCATATATCTATCCATCTAGTCATCTATTTATCAATCCATTTTATGATGTGGATGCATTTCAAAGTAAGTACAGACATAAGCACTGTACCACTAAACATTTTAGCATGTGTAAAATTAATGAGTTCAATATTTGTTTATACTTCTTTAAAATAAAATTTGCATATAATAAAATGCACATACTTTAAATATAGCTTTCCATGAATTTGTACAAAATCTGCATATGCCTGCACAAACTCCTATCAAGATATAAAATATTAACATTACACTCATACTTTTTCCTAATTAATATATCTGTCCCAATATCCCCAGTGACAACCACTTTTCTAATTTCTATTTTTTTCTCACTATAGATTAGTTTAGCCTGTTCTAAAAGTTTATATAAATAGAATTATATGTAAATAATCTTTCGTAGCTGGTTTCTTGTGTTCAGCATGTTTGTGAGATTCTTCCATGTTGTTTTTATCAGTGGTTCACTCCTTTTTATTGCTGGTATTATTCTAGTTTATGATTATACCACATTTGGTTTATGTTATAAATATTCTTGTACAAGTGTCTGGGCACATACCTTCTTTCTCTTGGGTAAATCACTAGGAACAGAACTCCTGGGTCAAAGGGTAGATGTATGAATACATGCATTTTTAATTTATATAAATATTGTCAAAATATCCTCTGGGGTTTTACTGTTTTATACTCTGAACATTACAGTTCAAAGTTTTTCCTACAGTCTCACCAACAGAGTTGTTTCATACTCAGTTCATAAGGAATTACATCTAGGTCTATGGATTCAATTAGCCTCTATATGCTCACACAATCGTATATTTTTATCTTTAGCATAGTTCTTACATGTGGATCCATGTAGCCAGTTGCTTACTGTACACTTTTACCTCACATTCCAAACTCTTCACCTTCTCCACAAATGTGGGGTTTCTCCACTCACACTGTTCATCTAAATGTGCAAGCGAGAGACCTGGGATTTATTCTTGACATTACCTCTCTCTTCAAATACTTCTCTAAATCAGTCACCAAGCCCTGTCAATTTTACCTAATTCTAAATACTTTTTCAATTCTTGCACTTCTCTAAGCCAACCAGAATCAATTCTGGACCACTGCAAAAGACTACTAATGGAGCTCTTATCTCTTCAACACATTCTCCATAGAGTAAATAAATGATGCTTATAAACTAAAATCTGAACATGCCACTCTCCTTCTTAAATGTCTATAATGAATGAATTCCTACTGCTCTTCGAATAACAACTCAAATCTTTAATATGGTCTACAGAGCCCTGTATGATTTGGCCCTGGACTACTGTATCTCATTTCATACCACTATGCCTTTGCATTTAGGCATGATCCACACTAATCTTTCAGTTCCTCGAACAGATGATGCTTCTTTTTGACCCTGACCCCAGGACTTTTCTACATGCCATTCCCTCTACCTGTAAGGCTGCCTCCTTCCATATTATTTTGTTTCATTTCCTTCAGAGCTTGGCTTAGATGTCAATTCTTCAAGGAAGCTTTCTCTGATGGCAACTACCTAACATCCTCAAACTAGACTCATCCCACCAATTACACTCTTAGCATCCTGAAATTCTCCTTCAAAGTAGCTATCACAACTGACAGAAGAAAAATACTTGCACCATAATTTGTTCAATGCTCTTCTATACTGCTGGAAAACAAACTCAATGTGGGCAATTATTGTACTTATTTTTTTAACCACTTTATACCTATGCATATAATAGATGCTCTACAAATATTTATTTGTTGAATGAATGAGCAAGCAAGCAGTTTAGAGATGCTCAAAAAAAGTCAAATATAACTCTGATGTTCTATTACAAATTGATATGGACACAACTACTACATGTAATGACAGTTTCAATTATTTCACAGATTCCAGATAACACTAAGTTAATATTCTCACTGTCATCCCATATCTTATTGTCTTTCCCTTCTTACCTGCTTGTTTTCTGCCTCCTTGACAGCCTGATTTACATAATTTAAGATCTGACGACAGTGATCTGCTGCTTTCTTTACCTTCTCCCTTTCCAATGGCCACTCTAAATAAGAGAGAGAAATCCAAAATGTAAAATGTAGGAAATCAGAAAGGAATACAGTATATATGTAAATGAGATACTGTTTTATTTGATCAGCTGTAACACTATATTAAGACTTTAAATATTTATTTTTAAAAATTTTATATCAGATTCAGGTATGCATTAGTGGTTATATAGTTATATAATTTATGAAGTGATCCCCCTGATTAGTCTAATACCCATCTCGCACTCTATGTAGTAATTACAATACTATTGACTATATTCCTTGTGCCGTACTCTACAATCTATGACTGTTCTGTAACTACTAATTTATATTTCTTAATCCTTTCATCTTTTCCACCCATCCCCGCCACTCCCCCACCCCACTGGCAATCACCAATTTGTTCTCTGTATCTATGAGTCTGTTTCCATTTAGTTTTTTCGTTTCTTTTGGTCCTTAGTTTCCACATATAAATGAAATCACTTGATATTTGTCTTTCTCTCTCTGACTTATTTCACTCAGCATAATACACTCTAGGTCTATCTATGTTGTTGCAAATGGTAAGATTTAAATTCTATGCCTGAGTGATATTTCATTACATATATGTACAATAACTTCTTTATCTAAGTGTATGTATTCTGATGGGCACCCAGATTGCTACCATATCTTGGCTATTATAAAAAGTACTGCAGTGAACACAGGGGTACATAAATCCAAATATAGTCCAACTATAATGAACGAATATATTAAAGTATAAAAATTAATGTGTATGAGTGTTTTCAAATTCAGGCATAAGAAACAGAGATTTGAGTGTGCGTAATTATTAATGAGAACTGTGTATAAGAGCCTAAAGCTCAATTGAGAAATTCAGATTTACTACAAGTTATAAAACAAGGCATCTGGAATTATAATGCATCATTTGGGCTTAATGAAAGTACAGGTATTGATACAAAACATTTCTCTAACTCAGATTAAACCTTTTTCAAAAGAAATATGATATATGCTATAGAGGAAGAATTGGTAAACTTTTTCTGTAAAGATCCAACCAATGGTCTTTGTCGCAACTACTCGACACCACTGTTGTAATGCAAAAATAGTCAGAGACAATATTTCAACAAATGAGCATGACTATGTTCTAATAAACTTTACAAACACAGGTGATGAGCTAGATTTGGCTGATAATTCATAGACTGCCAAACCCTGTGACAGACCTACTAATGGAATATATTAAATCAAGCATCTTGAAGAAGACTAGATTGAATTTTATTAAAAAGTCTGCTATACTATTTGGAAACCTCCAGGTATCAGCATGCTATGGGAGATTACTTAGCAGTTTCTGTTTTATTGTTCTGAAGCTTTTTTAATTTAAGTGAAAATGCTATACCTGTGTATTTGGCAATATTATCCAACAGAAGAGGGTACTTAGTAAGCCTCTGCATTTGGGTAGGAATGATATCCTTCAGCTGCAGACGACGACAGAGTGGATTACTCTCAGCATCCTAAAATTAAAAAGAAGAAAATTTATAATTGTTGTTAGGACTATATCAGATACGTACCACATATTCACCATATAAATGTCTATAGCCTCACAGTTGTTTATTAAAACAAGACTTAAAATATGCCAAGACTTATCATTGCCACTCTAGTATACTTCGGCTTTCTCTTTTAATCACATAATGGAGGACAGGAGCCTTTATCACTAAACCAGTGGCTTTTTTTGTTATCTGTTTAAGCAAGGACTGAGAGCATCTATAATCAACTCTAAGAATTGCCATAAAAGTTTTATCTTCTCATAGTCGTAAAATATAGTTACATTTTTCTATAATTAGCATTTCTACCAAAAGCAAGTCAGATAATTTACTGGCTGCCATTCCAAGTAGCTATAATGGGCCACCAGTCTGGATATACCAGCTCATCTATAACAGGGGCCTGCAAACCTTTCAGTAGAGTAACAATAAATATTTTTGGCTGTGCATGCCGTACAGTTTCTCTCACAGATACCCAACTCTGCTGGTTTATACAAAAGCAGCCACAGGTAATATATAAATGAACACAGCTACGTGTGATAAAGAGTTCTAAGATTGCCCCTAAAACTCCCACTCTCCTTGAGTGTGGACAGAACCTGGAACATTATGAAATATCACTCCTATGATTAGGTTACTATCAGTTGGATTTTGAGTTAATCAGGAATAAGACTATCCTAGGTGAGTCTAACTTAATCAGAGCAATCTCTGTCAGGGAGATGCATTCCTATTGGCCTGGAAGAAAGCAAACATCCTTCTTGTACTGCCTATATGGGCTACATGGCAAAAAGATATGGGCATTCTCTAGGAACCAAGAGTAGTTCATCATCAACAGCAGCAAGACGACAAGAATCTCGGTTATATATTTACAAGAAAATAAATTCTGCTAATAACCAGTGAGGTCAGAAGATAACCCCAAGTCTCAGATAAGAACTGCAGCTCCATGATGCCTTGATTTCAGCCTGGTGAAATCATGAAGAGAAGACCCAGTTAAACTATACCTGTATTCCTCAACCACAAAAACTGTGACACAATAAACTTACATGGTTTTATGTTGCTATGATTGTGGTAATTTATTACACAGCAATAAAGAACTAATGTACTGTTTTCTAATAAAACTTTACTTACAAAAACAGGTAAGAGGCTGCTTATAACCTGTGGGTGTAGTTTGCTGACCTCTGATCTATACCAATATATACCTCAATAAGTATGACTGTATTATATTCTTCCCAGGGCTTGATGCAAGTTTGTTCTCATGTTTTGACAATGCTATTTTAATAGTGTACATGGGCCATTTCCAGACAATATCTCAATGGCAATGTAGACTTCTATGTCAAGTATTTAATTCTAATATGTATTTTTTGTTTTTCATCATTCCAAAACTATCTTTATACCCTCCAGTAATTTCAGAGAATATTTGTGGTTTTACAAAACATTAACATAGATACAGTCCCCATAAAAGACTTAGTCAGAATTCCTCTAGTTTATTCTATAATTGAAAAAAAAAAATGGTGATTTTCTTTTTCTTCAAACTCACTTGCACAAAAGTCTGGAATCGAGAATCCTTTTTCTGACGAGATTTAATCATTTCCAGGGCAAAAGGTTGGTTACTACAAAAGGTAGCAGCAGCATGTTTCAACTTCTCTTCCCCTGGTCCACTGAACTGTGCCAAGAATGTAAACAACACAACAGAGAATGAGATAATGAGCTGATATAAAGCCAGGCAAAATGAGAGATAACCACAATCCTTTCAATATTCCAATAAATACTCTCAAATGACAAGTAATAGAGAACTACATATATATGTAGAATACCAACGTTTTTCCATTAAACACATCTAACACGGACACATCTACACCTTTTCTGATTTTATTCCGATTCCTTTTGCGCACAGCCTCCCAAACTTACTACCTTTCATTCTATAACACTTCTAAGTTAGAAAGATTGACACTTGGTGAATATGACACATAAAACACTTAAAGACTGAGAATAAAATTTCACTTTTTTAGAATCTGACATGTTCACAAAAATTACTCTCTTATTGCTCCAGGAAAAAAAATTCTTGGGGATTCTAGCTTGCTTTCTTACTATGAAACTCAGGCCAGATGAAAACTTTTTTGAGTTGCAATAAAATTACATCACTGCTGCTTCACCTATACAGAGGCTAGAGATCCATGCCTTGAATATTTCTTGGGCAAGATCCGTGAATCTATGAACCTTTCTGCTAAAAATGATACTTTTTAGTGATATTTTTAATTTGTAAATTTAAGTTTGTACACCAAGATTTATAAGTGTCTGATAAAATACCTAACAAGTGCTTCACTCATAATAGGTACTCTTACAAGTGTAAGTTAAATTAATTATTCTTTGACCATCTTTATATTTGTAATAATTTCTTTAAAAAGGCTTACAAAGAAGCTTCTCCTGTAATCTCCCCTTTAAAACCATATTTTCAAAAGCTTATACATGAAGATATTCTAAAAGAAGTCCTTCTGCAGTGCATTTGTAGACAAACTCGGAGTATTTTTTCAACTAGGACTCATACAAAGTGACATTTTAATAGGTTGCTACAATGTTGTATTCTTTCTATTATAAATATGACACACTCAAGGTTAAAAGATAACTCTGGCAGCATTTCAGAATATTAGTCAATGGAAAGTGTCACACAAATACTAATAGCAGCTGGGTTTACAAAAGAAAATAATACTCCCAACTTCAAGTAGTTTTAAAGTAGTTTTACAAGTAGCTTAAGTTTCCGTAAGGTGATCTTAAGAAACCAATATCTAAAAAATGTTCTCCAAAACTACTTCAAAAAACAGAATAAATATAAAGGTCTATTTGTGATTTTTGCTTTTTCTATTTCTGGCCAAATTAATCCTTTGAACCTAACAGTTATAACCAAACTGGTTAGTACATTTCAATTTTTTTATAAGTACATCACACTGGCTAAGAATACACTACTTTTTACATGTACTGAAATAAAATTTTTAATCTCACTCTATTAACAGGTTTCCCCACTTTGTTTTACCATGTAATAATAGATTTATGTAGTCCAATGGACTGTGCTAAGATGACCAGATGCAGTTTTGTACTTTTTAAATGATGAATCCCACTCAGACTAGGTTTAAACATTATTTATGCAAATGAACTACTTAGGAATCAAGACTGATATCTTAAGTCCATATGACTTACAACTTTTTAATCCACATTTGACATGAAAATTCAATCTATACTATGTCATACTACAAATTTTATTTTTCAAGGTTAGTGTGCTGCCAACTCAAAAGAACTCAGTTATAACTTCCACTGCTATACTGAGATAAAGAAAGAAAATGAGTCACACTGTCACTGAGTAGCCATAGAGTAGGCTGAATTTTTCAAGAAAGTTAAAGGTCCTTAATAACAATAACAATAATAAAGGTCTTTAATAACTCCCTAGAGTGGGCCTAGGGAGAAAATGCTTTGGAAAGTTGAGTAAATGCGAGATTAGAGACAGGATTATGATTCTCTGATCCTGTCTATGGGTCAATTGGCTAAGAAGGTATCTACTATTGGATTAGTAGATTCCAGGCCATGATCTCACCATCAATGAAAGGAGTATGAGAAAATATTGTTTCAGTCGACATTCTAGTATTTAATCTTTTAAAAAGATATCATTGTAGAATTATCAAAATCTCATGGCCTTTTCTCAAGCAGTCTACATATTAAAATAAATTTCTGTGGTCATATCTAAATAGTTCCTGTTCAACCTGTGTTAAGATTTTAAGAACTTCATCATATTCTTTATTATTATTCATAGTCTTAACTATATTACTTTCTTTAAAAGTTAGAATCAAACCCCTTTCCCCCTAGGGAGACTTTCTGTATGTTCTAGTTTAGGCATTCCTGTTATATATTCCCATAACAATCTGAACTCTCCCCTTTTATAACTCTCATCACATTTGAAATATCTAATGACAGATCATTCCACTGATCATAAGCTTCACTAGAGCAGGAGCCATGTCTGTTTTAATTGCCACTATATCCCCCACACCTAGCACAGTGTTTCACACATAAGTATATTGTAGGGTACATACTGACAAGGAGTCAGACAGAAAGAAAAGCAGAATCTGACAAACTATTATAGTCTCTGAACTCTTTCCTTATAATGTAAAGGAGATTAAGCGATTTTCACTTTTCTACTTTTGTGATCGTAGTTCTGTATCTACAATTGTCTAATGTTGTATAGTACAATTTTGAGACCTGGACAACAGATGATAGCTAAAATTCTATTTTAGTTAAATTATTTGTATCAAAATCCATTTTACTCTATATTCTCTAAAACACAAAGAACTAGTACCTTTAATCTGATTAAAAAAATAAAAAACACAAAAAAAAACACTTAGCTTGAGCACTTATTAGAAGACATTACCAAGAAAATATACACTCTGGACTCCTTTTATCTTTATATTAGCTTTGCAATATGAATGAGTTTGTATATTTAAAAAGGTTAATTACTTAATCTTGAGTCTGATCATCACGTGTCTATAAAAATATTAAAATAAAATAGCAAATTTCCTTACCCAGGTCAACAAATCTTCTCCAATTTGATCAATAACAGAAGTCTCATTCCTCTTTCGAATAGCCTTCATTTGCTCATTCAACCCAACTAAAAGGGAAAAATAAAATGGAAAAAAAATAAGCATATACTCATTTTAGGCTGAGTTACGTTTACTGGTAGTACCAAGAACTTAAATTTTCAAAAGAAGGATTATCAGAGTAGCATAGTTGCTTTAATCTTAAATGTAAATCTGTACA
Organism: Macroglossus sobrinus; assembly: GCA_004027375.1. Taxonomy (NCBI): domain Eukaryota; kingdom Metazoa; phylum Chordata; class Mammalia; order Chiroptera; family Pteropodidae; genus Macroglossus; species Macroglossus sobrinus. Next base: position 11,968 of record PVKZ01008674.1, read on the forward strand.
CAATTCTGATACATCTAGAATTGTGAACTCTTATCTGAAAAACAGGTGGCAAAGAATAAAACAATGTGGAAAATAAAATACTACATACAGGATATACATATTGAATGCACTTCAAGACTCTCTCTGAAGTGCTTATAAAGAACTAAAATTTAAATAGTTTCTGCCTACTGTTCCTTTCAAATGTGTATGTTCACAGGCAATGGATATAATCAAGCCTGAACTTTCAATGCATGCTGGTGAACCCTCAAATCATCAATTTGGTTGGCAGTGATAGAATCCTTGATGAAAGAAAGATTAACATTAAGGGTTATGGAGAAACAATGACTGATAAAGAGAGGATCTGATACTACTGTTTTCAAAGTCCTAGGTGAGAATGACAGGGAAAGCCAGCAAGGTTTAATTTTTATATATTTACTCAAGCGTTCCAAGTAAAAAAAAAAATAGTAACTTAATTCCTGATTATAATCCTATTATGGGATTATATAAATCCCATATATTTATATTATATATAAAATACACTTATACATACATTATCATACAAGATATATATTTTTAAAAACATATACACTATAATTGATAGAAAATTTTCAAGGGTAATTTTGATAACTTATGATTTTCATCTTAGACATTGACATTAAAACCTACCTAAATCCTGTGTTAATACTTTGTCTAAAAAAGGCTGGTATAGGGTAGGAAGTGGGGTACAATTCAAAGTTCCAATCATTTCTTTATGTTATGTGCTCATATATAATTATATAATTTCAGGAATGCTAACATGGATACATTTACAAGATTTTAGTGTTATGGTACCTTTACTCACAATCTTTTATCTATTGCGAACATTAGGGACAAAGTTCAGAGTCAATTTCTCTTACTGTGAAGTTGAAGAATATCTTCCAAGTTTGAAAAAATTTTCCGTAGTTCTGAAGGTGACAGAATTCCTTCTCTAGACACTCGCTGATAGAACACTTGATCAAGAACCTTCAGTGTTCGAACATGAGCTCTTTCAGTGTAAAACAATTCTAATCAGAAAAAAAGGAAATACAAAATATTGCTTTACTTAAAATAATTCCATGGGACCAAAGGCTTTAGCTAAAATCAAGTAGCAAAAAGTTATAATTATTTATAGTTTCGAAAGTCATTATCTCGATTCCATATAACTGAAGTCATTTTCTTGATTCCATAGAACTCTCCCACATACTGGCTCTTAGAGTTTAATGCTGGCAAATGAAAAACATCACTCAAAACTATTTTGTACTTAAAAGTTAACAGTGTACTACAAAACTCACCTATCTTTTTACAATCATACCTACCAATCACAACTACAACATTAGAAAACTGTAAGCCCAAGCATCATATAGCTCTTAAATTGAGCCCTCCTCAGATATAACAGTACTTAATTTGCCTATAAACCTTCACTTCTGAGGCCAGACTTGTAATTTCACTGTCTCAAAGTTATCAGGGACAGGAAGGACATTTATTCTGATGACAGCCTAAAAATGACAGAGGGCATGGTATCCATGTCACATCTCTGTACATCCATATTTGAGTAAAATAAAGAATATGCACAAGGATAAAAGAAGACCTGACCTGGATCCTCATTTTCTCTCTATCACTTATCAGCTGTATGATCTTGACTAATTCAACCAATTGACTTGAATCTTAGCAGTCTCATTTATAATCTATACATAAAGTTAACTTAGCCTGAAAGTAAAGATATGGGACAAATGTTTTCTCAATAACCTTTCAAGTTTAAGACCTATAATGCTATGAATCTTAAATATCCTAAAGGCTAAACATCACTTCCTTTTAAATTATCAGTAAGAACCATAAAATCACTTGCATTTTTGGGGTTGGAAAGTTCAAGAATCATCTATCTAGTTTAATTTCCCCTATGTTTAAAAAAGGCAAGCAGAATATTTGAAGCAAACACCAAGGCTCAAATTTTTTTTCTCTACTAAAACTCAATATATATAAACAATAACAACAATAACTAATTAAACTCACCATTAATTACTTCCTGTCTTTTGATCTCACATGGTTTCAGTCTCAATAATACTTCTCTACTAACAAGCTGTTGCCAGTTGGGTGGATCTGTCTCTAAGTCATTTTCAAATTGTTCATCTTCACTTTGACTTTCTCCAAAAGCTAGGCTGTCGAACCTAATTTTTTAAAAAATAATGATATTTGAAGACATCAAATGGACAATGTGAAATAACTTTTAAGTTTTAAATTATGATAAATCAGTCAGATTTCTGAGTTATTGTTTAGCACAGAGTCTAAAACAATACTTGCTCTTACAAATATTTTGCATGTGTTACACACACCTATATCTTTCAAGTGATTTATTAAGAACTTTCTTTTACACTATCCAAGATTTTAGTACAGTATATTTTTAAATTAAAAAATTTTTTCAATTATAGTTGACATACAATATTAGTTACAGGACTTCTGTTCAACCAGTCTTAAGGTGGTTCTAAATGATGCTTGTTCTATAATTTAGTTCTAATTTGATGTGGTCATGGGAGGAAGAGAGCACAACATTTACCTACTTTGCCATCTTGACCAAAGTTTCTTTTCCTTTTAAATTAGGACTTTGAGGAAGGGGAATGTATTTCTTAAAATATGCCTCTATTAAAAGCTACTTCAGGGTTACTTAC
>PVKZ01008675.1:0-14823 GCA_004027375.1 Macroglossus sobrinus
CCCCCCCCCCGGACAGACCACGTAGGTGATGGTCACGTAATAAGAGCTGTGACCGGGCAGGGTCACGGGAACACATGACTTCTGTGAAAACTAGATTTGTCATTATTTCATGAAAATGCTAAATCCTGAAGCTGGGCTGATGTGACGATGACTCCGGTGTCCTCATGGGAATCGGACCACCGAGGTCGGGAGTCGCGTGTCCACACGCGATGTCCACGCGTGCTCTTTGCCGTGCTTTTCGGCACTCGTCCCGAGAAGGCGACATCAACGGTTTGCGAGCAGCACGTGACCCCACGCACTTGAAAGACCGTCCCATTGCACCAGACTGATCCGAGAAAGACCGGCTCGCTCTTAAACATGTCTTCACCCGAGGAGGAGAAGGGCAGCGACCGAGGGATTCACAGACCGTCCTACGCGATGTCACAGCCAATCCTACGAGATGTCACAGCCGTGGGCTGGAGGGAGGGAGGACGGGGATGGGGTGACACGGACCACACTACGCCCGGGGGCGCTTTCGAGCTCAGGGAACTTAACTACGTGTCCCAGCCCTGGTGACGCGTCAGCAGAGCGAGGACGAAGATGAGGACACGCCTTTGATGCTGACCTCGTGAGCCGTCCAAAGGGCGGGCTCACGTCCGGGAAAACCGCCCAGACCTGGGGTTCCCGTCAGCCCGTTCGTGGTTATCGACCTCTGGGACAGCTGTGTGGCGGTTGTGGTTTCGTCCACGCGACGTTTTAAAGTCACTCCTGCACGAGGGGACCCCGCACCCCCTCTCCCCTTCCACGCCCCCCTCTCTTTGGGTCTGCCACAGCCCCGTGGTCAGCGCCAGCCTCTGCGGGCCACTAGGGAGCGTTGCCGGTGGAAGTCAAATCCTGTCCAGTCACAGAAACGACGCTTGCCAGGATCTACGTGACGTATTTGCATACGTAGTCACGGGATCTTCTTTTGCTTTCTCATGACATTTCAATGTCATCAGTGACTGTCAGAAGGATGCAGCACCATCCTATACTTTGCGAGTCCAATGCCAAAACGATTTTCGTCCTCAATCTCACGAAATGTGTGTCAACGCTGCTGATATTTTCCAAAGAACCGAGTCTTGGTTCCACTGATTTTCTCTGCTGTTTCCTAGTCTCCGTTTTATTTGTCTCGGCTCCGATCTGATCGATGTTCGCTTTTTTTCTGTTACCTTTGGATTCCGTTGGTTCCTTTTTCTAGTTCCCGAAGATGCAAAGTTAGCTCGCTGGTCTGAGGTCTTCTCTGAGAGACGGTCTCCAGCTATAAATGTGCCTCAGAGTGCTGCTTTTGCTGCATCTGTACATTTTGGGGGCGGGCTGTGCTTCCATCTGCGTGTGTCTCAAGATATTTTTGGGTTCCCTTGTCATTTTTCATGACTCGCTGTGTATTACTATGCTATTGAATTTCCACATATTTGTGAATCTAAAGTTTTTCTTCTGCTCTTGATTCCACCGTGACTGAGAAAGAGACTTGGTGCGATTTCAAGCTTTTAAAATTCTTTCACACTCGTTTTGGGGCCCAGCGTCAGGTCCACCCTGGAGAAGGCTCCGTGTGCCTCGAGAGAAAATGTAGTTTGCTGGTGTTACATGGGGTGTAAACGAATGGTTTTCACAAGGTATTTTGGAAAGAAATTAGAGCCACAGTGCCCGGCTGACAGGACGAGAGTCCCCGGAAGGCAAGACGGGGTTGTGGCCGGGAACAGAAGTGTGGCAGCTAAGAGTGCATCCGACTGGCCCCAAAGCAGAGCTGCACAGTTATAATAGCGCATTATAAATGATTATGAATTATGCTTAGTGTTTAGCACATGCGCGGTCACATGCTGTGTACACAGTGTGGGTACCGGAGACAGCCACGATGTCCACGGGGCAGGCCCAGCAGTCCTGGGCACCCAGGCCCACCGCTCTGGGCCCCGTCTGTGTCCGGCGCCACTGTGGGGGTTGCCCCGCCAGGGCCAGGCACCCGGTGGAGGCCCAGACGCCCCCAGACGCCCCCAGAACCCTGCTTCCCCAGCAGACCGGGGGACCGAAGGCTGGCGGGGTTCTGAAATCGCGGGCCCAGAAGCCCGGTCCAGGCCGGGGATCCAGCGTCCTGTTCCGTGATCCCACATGAAGATCATCTTGTTTTACATATAGATTTAAAATATAGACGTACGTAGATACGCACCTGCTTCCGATCACGTTTCATTCAAATGTGAGGTTTCCAAGGATATGCCAATCATAAGCCAAATGTTCTCTTCGTTTTCCAGCACTTAATGATCTACAATATGCGCGTGTGTCTACAGCGGTACGCGCACGTAAACGCACATGCGCGCGCGTGTCTACAGCGGTACGCGCGCGTAAACGCACATGCGCGCGCGTCTACAGGGGTACGCGCGCGTAAACGCACAAGCGCGCGCGTGTCTACAGCGGTACGCGCGCGGAAACGCACATGCGCGCGCGTCTACAGCGGTACGCGCGCGTAAACGCACAAGCGCGCGCGTCTACAGCGGTACGCGCGCGTAAACGCACATGCGCGTGTGTCTACAGCGGTACGCGCGCGTAAACGCACAAGCGCGCGCGTGTCTACAGCGGTACGCGCGCGGAAACGCACATGCGCGCGCGTCTACAGCGGTACGCGCGCGTAAACGCACAAGCGCGCGCGTGTCTACAGCGGTACGCGCACGTAAACGCACATGCGCGTGTGTCTACAGCGGTACGCGCACGTAAACGCACATGTGTGCGTGTGTACGTATATTTGCAGGACGCACGACTTTGGCGTCCTTGTCCCGTGAGCACTGGACAAGCCGCATCCGCGGGGCAGGCCAGTCGCATGCGACGTCACAGCCGCCTCCGGGAAGCGGACGCCGGATGGACCCGCGTCCCCCCAGCGATAACGCGGGGGGCGTGGGAGCTGGTGACGCTGGTCCGCAGGACGTGGGGGCGGCCTCGTCGCCCGGGCCCTGGCGTCCCCCTCAGCCTGCGCCGTCGCCCACGCGCTCGGCGGCTCAGGGTCCCCGCGGCGCCCCGCGGCTCCGCACGCGGACGGCTCAGGGTCGCAGCTGCCCCGATGAACCTTGCCAACGTGAAATGCGTCGCTGGGGACAGTGCTGTTTGCCACGTCGGAGTTCGGAGGCGCCTCGCGAAGCACCAGCCTTGCTCCCGATGCCCCCGCGGAATATCCGCCGCAGACAGAGACCTCGGGGAGCCCCAGAAAGAGCGGGGCGGCGCTGGGCGCGGCCGGCGGGCGGGAGCCGCGGATACGGGCTCATCCGCGGTGCCTTGAGGGACCTGGGTGGCTGGTGTTCTGCCTCCGCTCGTCGAGCGCGACTTTCCCTGCTCTGACCGCAAGACTGCGGAGGGGGGACGTCTGTGTCTCTGTTTCCCCGCCCCTGCCAGGGGCCTGCTGGGTGGGGACAGCTGCCAGCGCTCCCCACACTGCTGCGGAAGCCGCAGACACAATCTCCAGGTCGCGAACGCAGGCTTCCAGAGCCTCAGCACCGCACTGCCGGGCGGCCGGGTGGACGGGGCGGACAGAGGGGACAATTGTCGTTCACAACAATTTTCTCAATGCAAACCCCAGGGACAAACCCAGGGAGCGTTTGCCGTGATCCCCATCACCGGTAGCTCCCCCAGACCTCCTATTCCTGTCTTAGGATCAGGCTCACAGCCTTTGTAAGGGTTTCATCTGGGGAAAGACGCTCGCTGGAGGCGTCTATGGGGACATAAATACCTCAGCGAGCATCGCGCGGCTGCCGTCATTTTTACTGACGCCCAGTGAGGCAGGGGCCACCGCCACTGTGGCTCTAGAAGGCTCCTTCTCCACCAGACCAGACTGCCTGAGGGGCTGCTCTCTCTCTTTTCACCCTTCTGCCTACGAAGCAGGTTCTGCTCATGTCATATTAATATGCACATCATTATGCAACATATATTAAGATAATGTATTCATATGATACGTGTCATATATTAAGAATAATATATATGTGAAGGAGTGGATTTCGAGTATTCCTTTTCACTCGACATTTCACAATATTATGAATTATACTGTGCATTACTAAGGTACGCTGAGCTTCCTACAGGAATTACTTTGCACGAGCAATCTGACGTGAACCGTTGGCACAAGCTGACACTTGCCACTTGGTTATGTGACAGCCGGAGTAGAAATAAGACCAGGAAAGGGTATGAGTCATCAGGACACGGCTGATCTTTCAACAAAAGAGCACTTTAATAACTATTCCCTAATGAACTTTGGAGCTGGTGTCTGTTTTCGAAAGTCTCTTTTTAAGTGTACGAAGCAAGTCAAACATGCAGATGGAGGGGTGGCAACACTTCTGCTCTAGAATTCTCCGCTGATACCTTCCAGCAAGAGTCACTGTCCCCAGACCCTGAGGTGGCTGCTCCTCTCTCTCAAGCGCCCCGTGTAACATGCCTCTGCCACCAGGAGCTTCTGCGAGAAAAACCCCTCCCTTGGAATGTCTCCCAAAGAATCAAATTAGGCCTAATTGCACTTAATGGCGAAGAGGGCTGCTTAATTCGGATGGTAATTCCGCGTAATTGAGACGTCTTCAGGTGTCTTAACTGGTGGCCCAGGAAGGGAGATGGCAGTGCGGGTGTCGCCCGGAATGCCTCGTGTCTTCCCTGAAGATCTCACGAGACAAAGAAGACAGAGACATCCCCGGAGAGACACGAGACTCAGGAAATACAACTCGCTCCTCCTTGAGAGTTTGGCGTAGAATCTTCACAAACGTCATGCGAACGTTGACAGATGCTGGAGAGAAAAGCTTTTCTCCCCAAAACAAGAGACGAGAAATGCGTAAACCCAAACCGCTTGAGCCCATGAGGAAGGCATTTCACACGTGGAGCGGGTTTAAAAATCAACTTCGAAATGTCAGATAACACACACTCCACGAGCGGTAACGAGCTTCGGCCCGCGGGCACCTGCCGAAGCGGGAAGGCGATGGGGTCCGGGACTCGAGATGAGCCAAAGGGAAATCCAGAGAGGAAAGGGCGTGACCGGGAGCGTGCAGGGACAGCGGCTGCGCGCCCCAGCGGGACGGAGTGCCCACCTCTTCTGGGGCGGGCTTCCCCTCCCACCCAGAGCCACTCCTGATGCCCCCTCTCCATCCGCACTCGCACTCGAGGCGTCTGCAGGCCAAGCCCCGTGGGGCGCGGTGTCAACGCAGGACTCAAACGTGCCTGCCAGTCCCCTCCCCCAACTCCTCCCCTTCCCCACCCCCCGTGGCTGGACGCCGGTTTGTACTCGGATCCCCACGGAAACGGACGCAATTTATTTATGACAAATTCAACACTGAACATGTCCCCCAAACAAGTGCTTTCTCTGTGAAGTTTGTTAGGACTTTTCCAAATTTCACTCCCTATGACTGAACTTGCTGGGAGCCAGACAGAGCACCCAGTTTTTTTAAAAGTGTGGGAACGCAGAACAAAATAACAGGCATTATCTCCAAACTAGTAACATGCTACATATTTGTAACAAGAGATTTAAACAAAACTCTTCTATTGATGGACACATGAATGAGAGGGCTTGGTAAACAGTTACTCAGTAACTAAATTACTAAGTTACTAAGTAACTCAATTACCAAGTTACTTAGTAACTAAGTCACTAAGTTACTAAGTTATAAATAAGTTGCATCCACTCATCTCACACCGTTTATGTTGCCACTGCTGGTAATAACAGTTTACAGCAGACACTCGCGCGATTGGCTGACTCAGGCACCCGCATCCACTTAACGCCGACTTCACAGCCACCCTGAACATTAAGATGCTATTACTATATATTTCACAGATAAAGAGTCTGAGGCCCGGGGAACTTCGCGCACTCCCCCGAGCGAAGACTGAGCTCACAGAAGGAGTAGGAGGGCTGTCACCAGGGGTGTGGGGGGGGGGGCGGAGGCAGGGGGTGACGGGGACCCAGAGGTACACAGGTCCCAGGGAGGGGGGCAGTGTGCAGCCTGCTGACTGTCACACGTGTACTACGCAGCTGCTGAGCGCAGACGTTAAACATCCCGGTCACAAGAAGAACATGAGTGTAGCTGTGTGACGTTAACCGCATCCTGAGCTGACACCGTGTCACCCATCGGCTGTATCTGAGCAGAACCAGGACGACAGGGGCGCCAGCGCCAGGCCAGGCGACAGGTGGCCGCACGGAGGACGCTCACGCTGGGGCCGGAGCCAGGCTGGGCCTCGGGGACAGACGCGGGGACAGACGTGGGGACAGACGCCCCGCCTGCGAGCGCGCGTGCGCGACACGCCCCGCCCGGGCCCCCCCGCCGGGAGGCCGGCGCATGCGCGGCGGACACGGGGCCCTTACCTTGTCGGGGTCCGAGGTGGTGATGACCCACACGCAGTGCGCGTTGTCCTCGTACTGCACCGGGTAGTTGGGGGACGTGATGGTGCCGCTGGGCCCGCGCAGGTTCGAGCCACACGTCCGAGCTGGAAACACAGAGAGACGGCGTCACTGGCGACCGCGTGTCCCCAGCGCGGGGGGCAGAGGACGCGACGCGCACGGGGGACCCCGAGTCGGCTCCTGCCGGGCCGGCGCCTGCGGCTCAGCCTCGGGGCCCTGGTTCGCAGCCGGAAATCCTCATGACACCGCAGCCGGCCCGACGCCAGCTGATGACAGCCCCGCGGACAGTGTCGTGTCGCATGAGGACGCTGCGAAGGCAGCCGTGTGTCAGGGACCCGCGATCGCGTTTGTTTGTTCGCTCTCGGACGCAGGGACACTGAACCTCAGCAGTGCCACCCGGGAGGCCGGAGCCGGTGTCCCAACCCGGCCCCCCCGCGGGGACCCGGGCGAGCGCGTCCCGCTCCCCCCCCAGCGCGTCCTTCCCGCTCTGAATGGGAGGGGGCCACGAGGCCTCCAGTCCCTGTCGAGCTGCCCATTCCACCCTACAACGAACCCCCGTGCCAGCCTCCTCCAAGGGCGCGTGTCCCGCCCGCAGGCCCGTGACCCGAGTCGCAGGCCTGTCTCCTCCTTCCTTCCGCGGGCCGAGCGCCCACGGCAGATGCAGCGGCGAAGAAGCCGAGCGCAATGGGGTCTGAGCTACAAGGGCCTGTCCGCGGGGCAGGGGTCGGGAGAAGCCAGGCCGACCGGCTGTCCCCAACTGCCCCCAGGAAGGGACATCCCCCACCCCAGGCCCATCTGCATGGCCACCGGGCACCATCAATCATGCCTGTCCCTAACACCCATTACCCCGTCCTTTTCCCCGAGGCCCTGAATCCCTCGACCTTGGGAACACCTCCCCTACCTATGGGTGTGTCCCCAGCACCGTATCTGATGTATAAAAAGTGACAAGATCACTTTAGATAACTTTTCCGTTGCCTGACACTCACTATGAAAGTCTTAGCTAAAGCTTAATCCACCTGACGCTGATTAATTAAAATATATATAACGATCAACTCTGAACATGTCAGCGTTTACCTTCCAAACAAGCATTTTTTAAACAGAGGTGGATAAAAGATGATCCTTCTTTTAAAACCCAGTGGGCACAGGGTCGCTCCGGAGGGCGGCTGTCAGAACCGCCACTTCCTCCTCGCTAACTAAGACCAACACGCTGGGAATCGGAACCTCTCAGAAGGAAAGCCTTCATCAGGGGTATCGGAGTTGCAATCCCCTTCTGTTACATCTTCTCGCTTTGTTACATTTTATACGATATCAGGAGCTGATACCAAACAATGTAGTTTTAACCAATATTCACTGACTTAATTCTGAATTAACAGCATCAGAGTGCCATTCTAAGTATTTCGAATTTCGAAAAAAAAATAATACATCTGAAGACTGTGCAGCCAGGAACCAATTTGTTCCTTTCCCACCGAGACTCCGTGCTCATCCAGTCATTAGCCCCAGCTGTCACTCTGCTGGAAAGTTCACCAGATCTGACACTCTGTCAGCGGCCGTGGGTCCCAGCTGTCCGCTTTGAAGCTTGACCTCCGACTGGATTGATTAAAATGGGTTTCCAGCTCTCTATGAAATCTGTCTTTCCCGTTGCTTGAGGGAATATTTTTTTTTGTGCTTATATTATTTAGGGAGATAACTTCGAGTAAAATATTTATAGAAAAGCGGCCCATTTTCTGCGTCTCCTGAATACATGGCGCTGTCTCCACATAGAACAGGCTGTGAACTCAGACCTTTCGGAGGTGTCAGATTCATTCATAAAATAATTGTTCTTTTTTTTCTGACAGCTATTTCTTTGTCATACACTTTTAATTAAACGATTGAACTCTTTTTACTGACACTTTTAATCAAGCTGTCAAACGAATCAGCTGAAGAAAAATATGTGAAAATATGTAGGGTAGGATTTTTCCCCTGTTTTGTTTACTTGTATAACTTCGATAATTAGGACAATTTGGGGCATTGGACAGTTTGTCCCATAAATGCTTGTCGTCACTTCTGAACACGTGTAACAACCTTAAAGAATATGATCTCATGTGGTCTATACGTTTTTAGTTCGAAACCTCCCTCTTGGGCAACTGCTCATTTGGCCTTTGCCCTTCTAAATCCTCCCCACCCTCATCATCTCCTTCCTTGTCCTCTGCGGACTCTCCCATCACCATAGCAACCGTGGCTCATTAGGTACCGCTCTCCCTCTATCCACAGGTAGTTCTCAGATTCCCGTTCGCGGCGGCTCCAAGGCCAGTCGCTGACGTGGGATAACCGTGGAGTCACCACAGTCTCCGCGCGCCCCGACCAGGCCCCGTGTGGCAGCGAGGACCCAGACTGCCCGTCGCCCTCCGCTCCTGGAGGTCGGCCTGGCTGCCCGGCTCCCCCTTTCATCCCGCGGTTTGGTGGGTCCCACTGAGCTGCCAACTCTGGGGTTCACAGTGCGGGGGGAGCACAGCGCTTCCTTGGCCATGCCCATTCTCCCCTCCCCCTCGGTTCGAGCACCTTAGGGTTAAATACTTTAATTAAAAGTGTATTACAAAGAAATAGTTGTAAGAAAAAAAAGAACAATTATTGTATGCGTCCCCTATATAGTAAGTTTCTGTTAAAAATCAGTATTTGGGGAGAAGAGCCCAGCACAGCCTGGGATGCAGGCCCGAGCACCCCACTAAATGCGTGCGGTGGGGGTGGCCCAGGGGGTGCCGTGCCCCGCGTTCCTGCCCCCCGAGCATGCGGAAGGGGTGGCCAGTCTGGGAGACGGGGGGTGGGGAAAGCGTGGCGCTAAGGGGGTCGGGGTGACGCACGCAGCCCCCTCCCCCAAGGGCACTGCCGGTGTCAGTGCATCTGCCGGCCACGCCCGTCATGCCCGGCCGGCCGTTTCTTTCTGGGCTATAGTTAAATACGAATGCATGATCTGGGGGTTCAGAGGACAACGCTGTGGGGCCTGGGTGGGGATCCATCCCCTCTCCTGCCCTCGGCTCACGGCCTCTGCTGGACCCCACTAGGGATGGACCGTGAAGACGCTCAGCCCCGCCCCCTTCCCCCACCTCTGGCAAACCAGTTCCCACGGGGACAAATGGCTTCCGGAGCAGTCCTGTGCCAAACCTGCATTCGGCTAGTCAGGGGTCTGAGTGGCGAACATGAGTAACTGCAGTCGGTACCCCAGTGCCAATCAGGTGCTCATGGCCACATTTACATACCCTCCCATCACTGAAGTGTACGGGCACAAGTTCATACACGTGACAGCTGAAGGACACTCCCTACTCCCGCCTCGCTGCTCCCTTCCCAAGGCCCTTCTGGCGCCTCCTCTGAAGCCACACACGCCAGTGCTCGCTCCGCTTACCGCTTACGGCGCGGCCTTCGGCAGAAGGAAGCGGTGACACCCCATGGGTGGCCAGCGCCACCCGCGCGTGACGGGGCTCTGACTCCGCACGCCGTGATTTCACTCACCTCTTACACGATTCTCAGGAAAGGTGGGGATTCAGGAAATGGTAACGGCAAGCACCAGCTGCGAGGAGGGGAGGTGGGAAGGGAAGGGGGAGCGAACTGAAGCTGAAGGCTAGGGGATGCCATTTCCCTTCGAATCAGTGGCACAAACCCATCTGTTTCACATAGTGCGCCTTCTGGACTGTGCAGTAATAATGTATCTATTGGTGTAAATTCAGTTCCGGGAATCTGTATTCTTCTATAATAACTACTTAAATAAATTGAAAAGAGAGGACTAGTCTAATAGACTACATTTATAGGATAGCACAGCCCACATCGGAAGCTTTTTTATCCCCGAGAAAATTAATAACTGTATTGCATAGTCTACTGCTATCATGTTTTTAGTAAAAGAAAAAAGTATTTTTAGCGACCACAGATTCTATGTCTGTATCCACACTGTCCATCACTCCTGGGAGTGGGTGTCACAGAAATTGAGAGCTGGCTTTTCTTAATCCCGCCGGGGTCCCAGGCCAGGCTCATTGCAGTCACTCGATGTCTCATCGTAAATCAGGGCATGGGAAGCCTCTGGGTGTAGTCGGTTAGTGTAATAGCTACAGCTTCATCGACGGTCGCTCTAGGGACTGAAGGAAAGAACGCAGGCGAAGCTCGGAGCTCGTCGCCCAAGGCCCCACCGCACGTGCACCGCGGGGACCTCGCACGTGCACCGCGGGGACCTCGGTTACATGCGGAGAGCGGACACTGTCAGCTCAGCCTGAAGACACGGCAGAGAGAGCGGGAGACCCGGCCCCTCGTCTTCGTTGCCATGGATACACAGACACATGGACATCTAGCGTGGGGAGGCCCCTGCTTTCCAGAGTGGGAGCTGGAAGCGTCTGGAAGCCTTGCTGCGGGGGACGGCGGGCTCGGGGGCCTGTGAGGGGAGCGGGGGCAGCTGCCCGAGGGCATGGAGGGGACAGCCCCATGCAGATTGGGGGACGGTGCTCTGGGTGAAAGGGAAGCGGATTCAAGGGAGGGAGTGAGAGAGACACTTTCTTGGCGTGTTCTAGAAACACAGCACCAAGTTCTCACTAGTTTTCAGGTCATTTTATGTTGAGAGTAATACAAAAATGCAAAGCTTTTTTAGTTCCAATACCTTGATAAAAAAAAATAATAATAAAGAAACAAATACGCTTTTCTCCCAAGTGACTTCAGGGAAAAACTAGAAAAACTTAGGAGTCTAGAAGCGACAATATATTTTTTTTCCCAACTTCCCTGGAATTAAAATAAAATGTAAAAGTGGATATCTCCTTAAGTCTGTGATTATAGCTACATGATGGCGGGATAAGGGGTCAGCTTTCCGGCTTCAGTCGACGCCACTGTCCGTTTCGTAACGATTTATTTATTTATTTATTTTTGCTACTATTTAAACTGTTGTTTCTGCAAAGACAGCACACACGGGGTGCGAGAATAAGCTGTGAAAGTCTCAGAAGATGACGGATGAAGAAGGGTAATTCGTAGCCGACCTGACGTGGAACCTCGAGGCAGCGACAACTTCGCCCCGTGACCCCCCGTGACCCCCCGGCGGCCCAGCCCGGCTCCCACCTAACCAGCTACGACCGCAAATGACGCTTGGCTTTCGTCACGTGCGCTTCCAACGCAACGAAAAATATCCATCCTGCACATGACAGTGCGGCGGTGGCATTAAAGGGACCGCCCCCCGGAGACCTCCCCCAAACGCCCACGGCACGGAATGCCAGCGGGGAGATCTGCTTAAAAATAATAATAATAATAATAATAATAATAATAATAATAATAATAACAACAACTCTGTCCTCTTCTTTTTCCTTTGACTGTTTTAAAACTCGACTGCCACTTCAAGAGACTTAAACCATGTCCAACGGCTCATAATATCGTCTCCCGTGAAAACCCTAGCTGTGTTCACATCCCCAAGCGAAGCAGGGGCATCATTTCAAACGCATGCGCTTGGATAATCCCTGCGCTGCGACAGCCGTTCACCCCCGCGGGGACGGGACGGGACGGGACGGGACGGTGCTGTCCCCGGCCGCAGCTGACGTAAGCACTGGCTACGCAGCCCGCATCGGATGTGGGGGGTCATTCCCACTCGCTGCCCAATTCGTCAGGTGACGTCATCGGACGTTCCTGGGAGGGGCCCGGCGTGACGTAAGAGGGAGAGGCCCTTCGAGAAGGTTCCACAGGACAGGGCCCCCCTGCAGCCAGCCCCGCCCCCACTCCGCCTGCGGGCGTGCCCGGGTGCTGCGTGGCCGGGTTCTCTGCACGGAAAGGGACAGCAGCGGGTACAGGCGAGGGGCACCGCAGAGCCAACGTGCCAACTGGATCTGTACTTTAGAGAAAGCTGGCCACGTATCTGGTGGCTACTTCATTTTACAAGAAAGAATGGACGTTGTTTACAATAAAAATGTATAAAATCCATTGACCTGACATAGACTAGAAGGATAAGAAACTTTCATCTATGAAACGTGCCTTTTAATTCCTTGATCAGCTTAGTGCTACTTTTTTTCTTCCCTCAAAGCCAACAATTTGCACAAATTATTTTATGGCCAATACACACACACACACACACACAGATCTATTTTTTACTTTGCATTTGATTAATTTTGCGTCTTAAAACAGCCAATGGTTCTTGCCAGGTTCACCAGGGCCTCTGCAATTTTGGCCGATCATTCACCCACTTCACAGAGGTGACAACTGGATACCTCGACCCCTTCGAAGAAGAAGGGGACGGTGACATCTTTTGTTCGGCTAAAATGGTCAGAGGTCAGTTTCAGAGAATGGACTGCCACCCCGGTGGCCTGAGATCACGCCGACAGACTCCCTTTGTCACCGATATCGCCACCCCCATGAGCGCGACTTATAGCTCGAGATCTGGTCGTGTCTCTCCTGAAATTCAGAACCGCAAGCATCCCGGGATGCGACAGCATTTGCGACACCCGCGGCCTGGTCGCCGGGATGCTGAATCCCCGCGCGTGCTCAGAGACGCGCACCGGCGCGGTGACTGCCAGCCAGCACCGGCGCGGTGACTGCCAGCCAGCACCGGCGCGGTGACTGCCAGCCAGCACCGGCGCGGTGACTGCCAGCCAGCACCGGCGCGGTGACTGACAGCCAGCACCTGCACGGTGACTGACAGCCAGCACCTGCGTGCTGCCCGCCTCGCGCCCTCCTCACCTCGGCAGATCGGCCGATGGTCGCTCCACGCAGCCAGGGTCCCCGTGACTCTCTGACAGGTGATGCTTTTGGATCCCTGGAGCACGTAATTGTCCTCGCAGGAGAACTGCACGCTAGCGCCGACCCTGAACAATCGCAAAACAGGAAACAGCCCCCCCGTTAGTCACAGAAGACGTATATTTAAAAAAAAGCACAGCACTGCTAATGTGTGTGTGACCGCTTCCGACAAGAGCAAACATGAAGCCGCCCCGTGGAGGTCGCCCGGGGGGACAGCCGGGCGAGGCAGAGCAGGGGACAGTCTCAGAACTGGGCGCCGATCTGTTGGGCCAATTCCGTGGCTAAATAAATACATGAACCTTAACTAACTAAGTAAATAAATCCGTGAACCTCAACGTGTCCTCTCTGAATCAGAGACAATGACCGAGGTGGCCCGTGCGTGGTGGCTTCAGCGACAAGAGGTCATCATTCCACGTGAGTAATCAAACATCTTACAGAAGCGGGCTGGAAAAGACCAGTTTTTTTTTTTTTTTTAAAAGGCTCGGTACAAGAAAAACACAAACTGTCTGATTCCCCTTCCACCAGGGACCCCGAATAGTTACATGAGACGCATTCAACGCAAGGGGTGGCGGGGACATCACTGCTCGTGGCACTATAAGGGTTAAAGTGAGGACCAGAGAGGAAAAAAATGCACAGGAGACGGATCAAGCACGAGGGGAGCTGAGGCTGCCTTCAGCACCGGCAGGAAGGTAGACCAGAAGCCCCGGTTAATGCCGGGCTAGGGAGCGGAACTGAGTGTCTGCATGTGGCATGGTCCCCGTACACCGGGGTGCTAACGCTCAGTTTCCAGGTGCTGTCAAAGGTCAAGAAAGATCAGTGGGGTCACCACCCCCGTCGGCGATCCTACACTTCGGGGACGGGCACCCCCCAAATGACAGGACCCCTGTCTCTTTCCTGGGGCTCCCCACGCATGCAATCGAGTTCCCTTGGATGCGCTCAGCCAAGTGACAGAAAGTGTGAGAACCTTAACTTTATCCCCACTAACTAGTTGACAACTTGACTTCGTTTCTGACGACGGAATATCTATCTGTCATTCAAACCGTGGGGACTTATGGCCGGAGCTGTGTTTTGGAAGCTGCGACAGGGTCCAAGAACAGAATCGTCGCCCACCACGTTGGGGAGAACGGGCACACGATGTTTTTAAAGCGGTAATGCCATCGTAAGCACAGTTTGGTTTCTGTGTTCCCATCGTGGCATCGCTTCTGGTTTTATTACTTTATAATTTAAAATTTTAAAACATCTTTAAAACCCTACTGGTAAAGATGCTTACTTCGACTGCAGGCCGGATGGCAGAGCCGCTAACGGGGAGCCCCCCGCCCCCACAAACTGCGGAGAGACAAGTGGGCCCTGGCTGAGGTTGAAAAAAACCAATAACAACTCAATTTCCAATGTATTATTTTCCTCTTTTGCTTCGGTTTTATCCAGCAGACAAATCAGTTCCATTTAAAAATCCACGCGCACTTTCGACTTCAAACGAATAAAAAAACTGGATCTTCATGTACGATTTAATTTTACGATGACTAGATTTGATAACGTTCGGAAATGTAATTTGGTTTTCTGAGAAGCACTCGGAGAAGAAAAATTCGGGAAAGAAAGGCAACTATGAATACCTTCCCCCTGGCGAGTAAATTTAGAAAACCTCAGAGGAATGTTGTTGTGCCATCCTGACCATCGGTAGTGGTTGGAAACTCTAAGAAATGACAGAAAACTGACTTTGTGTAAGATCAAGATGTAGCGTGTATAGATGA
>PVKZ01008676.1:0-14710 GCA_004027375.1 Macroglossus sobrinus
CAATACTGTTATGGTATGTGGAATATCCAATGATATTATGGGCAGATATCCAAAGATAGTTTGTTTTCAAGTGAGATCATCTGACGAATAGCGTCTTGGCAAAATTTTGAGAGGAGCCTGTGTCACTCTGTAAGCCTGTCTAAGTAACCTGGACCAGTCCTCTTGTTTTTTCCTGATAGACTGCTATATTGTTGAGCTGTAGTGTGGTTCTATAAGCGACTTGCTAACTGCGGTTTCTGATGGGACGTTCTCTTGCACGGACAACTGCAGAGATTGAACTTTCTCCTGGCAACCTGTGTGCTTTTATGGAGAAAATTCGCACGAAGCGGGTGCGAGCCTTTGGATGAGAGTTGCGCGTACACGCTCAAGAGACATTAGACAGCGGTCACAACTATGAAATGGTGTTTCAATACTCATGTGAACACGCTGCCATGATGATGGAGGAAAATACTAGAAACCTCAAGGGACTATGCCGCATAGGAATGGCGGTGCCTTTCTCAAAGCCTCATGTGTGTAATCCGGGAGCACAGAACTTTTCTGTCAGAGACCCCAAAATATGTTCTTCTCTATTGAGAGGATTCAAACGAATAGATTTTCAACTAGTTTAGGGTAGAGTTAGGGTTAGGTATAGAAAGAGTTAGGGTCAGGTTTAGGGTTAGGGTTAGGGTTAGAGCAAGTCTATGTTTAGGGTTACGATTAGGTCTAGGCAAAGGTTAACTTTAGCGTTACGGTTAGGGTTAGTGTTAGGGTTAGGAATGAGTTTGGATTTAGATTTTCTTTTGGAGTTTAGTTAAGTATAGGATGAGGGTTAGGTTAGGTTTTGAACAAGTTTAGGGTTAGGGTTAATGTTAGGGTAAGGTTAGAGTTAGGGTTAGGATTAGATTTACGTCTAGTGCTAAGGTTAGGGTGAGGGTTAGGGTGAGAGTTAGGGTTAGGGTTAGGGTTACGGTTAGCGCTATGGCTAGGTTTAGAGTTAGAGTTAGGTTTAGCCTTAGGGTTAGGGTTAGGGTTCGGGTT
The DNA here is from genome assembly GCA_004027375.1 of Macroglossus sobrinus. Taxonomy (NCBI): domain Eukaryota; kingdom Metazoa; phylum Chordata; class Mammalia; order Chiroptera; family Pteropodidae; genus Macroglossus; species Macroglossus sobrinus. The sequence continues at coordinate 1,018 of PVKZ01008676.1, forward strand.
AGGTTTAGGGTTAGGGTTAGCGTTAGAGTTAGTGTTAGGGTTAGATTAATGGTTAGGATTAGGGCTAGTTTTAGAGCTACGGCTTGGTATGAGTTTAGGGTTAGAATTAGGGAGAGGGCTAGGGTTAGTGTTAGGGTTAGGTTAGGGTTAGGGTTAGGGTTAGGGTTAGGGTTAGGGCTACGGCTAGGGTTAGGGTTAGGGTTAGGGTTAAGGTGAGAGTTAGGGTTAGTTAGGATTAGGGTTAGGGCTATGGCTAGGTTTAGCGTTAGGGTTAGGGTTAGGGTTAGGGTTGGCGTTAGGGTTAGGGTTAGAGTAAGGGTTAGTTTTAGGGCTAGGTTTTGAGCTAGGGCTTGGTATAAGTTTAGGGTCAGATTTAGGGCGAGGGCTAGGGTTAGAGTAGGGTTAGGGTTAGAGTTAGGGTTAGGGTAGGGCTATGGCTACTTTTAGCGTTAGGGTTAGGGTTAGGGTTAGGGTTAGTGTTAGGGTTGGGAATTAGTTTGGATTTAGATTCTCTTTTTAGTTAGAGTTGAGTATAGGATGAGGGTTAGGTTAGGTTTTGAACAAGTTTAGGGTTAGGGTTAATGTTAGGGCTAAGGGTAGATTTAGGGTTACGTTTAGATTTACGTCTAGGGCTAGGGTTAGCGTTTGGGTTAGGGATAGGGTTCAGTTTAGGGCTATGGCTAGGTTTAGCATTAATGTTAGGGTTATGGTTAAGGTTAGGGTTAGGGTTAGGGCTTTGGATAGGCTTAGGGTTAGAGTTAGGGTTAGGGTTAGGGTTACGGTTAGTTTAGGGCTATGGCTAGGGTTATGGTTAGGGTTCAATTTAGGGTTAGGGATAGAGTTAGGGTTACGGCTAAGGCTAGGGTTAGGGTTTGGGTTAGGGTTAGGGTTAGGGTTAGGCTTAGGGTGAGGGTAGTTTTAGGGTTAGGGTTAGGGTTAGGTTTAGGTTTAGGGCTATGGCTAGGTTTAGCGTTAGGTGTAGAAAGAGTGTTACTATTCGGTTTAGGGCTATGGCTAGGTTTAGCGTTAGAGTTAGGTTTAGGGTTAGGGTTAGAGTTAGGGTTACGGTTATGTTTAGAGTAAGGGTTAGACTTAGGGCTATAGTTAGAACTAGGGCTTGGTATAATTTTATGTTTAGATTTAGGGCGAGTGCTAGGGTTAGGGTTTGGGTTAGGTTTAGGGTTAGGGTTAGGCTTAGGGTTACGGTTAGGGCTATGGCTAGGCTTAGGTTTAGAGTTAGGGTTAGGGTTAGGGTTACGTTTAGTTTAGGGCTATGGCTAGGGTTATGGTTAGGGTTCAATTTAGGGTTAGGGATAGAGTTAGGGTTACGGCTAAGGCTAGGGTTAGGGGTTGGGTTAGGGTTAGGGTTAGGGTTAGGCTTAGGGTTAGGGTTAGGTTTAGGGTTAGGGTTAGGGTTAGGGTTAGGTTTTACGGTTACGGTAGGTTAGGGCTACGGCTATGGTTAAGGTTAGGGTTCGGGTAGGGTTAGGGTTAGGGTTATGGTTAGGGTTAGGTTTTGGGTTATGGTTAGTGTTAGGGTTAGGGTTAGGGTTTGAGTAAGGGTTAGGGCTACGGCTAGCATTAGGGTTATGGTTAGGGATAGGGCTAAGGCTAGGGTTAGGGTTAGGGTAGGGCTCGGGTTAGAGCTCGTGCTTGGTATAATTTTTGGGTTAGATTTAGGGCGAGGGCTAGGGTTATTGTTAGGGTTAGTGTTAGGGTTAGGGTTAGGGTTAGGGTCAGGGCTACGGCTAGGGTTAGGGTTAGACCTAGAGATTCGGTTAGGGTTGGTGTTAGGTTTAGGGATACGTTTAGTGCTAAGGCTTGGGTTAGGGTTAGGGTTAGGGTTAGACCTAAGTCGAGTGTTAGGTTTGGTGTTATGTTTAGGGTTAAGTTTAGGGATAGGGCTAGGGTTAGTGTTAGTTTAGGATTGGGGTAAAAGTAGAGTTAGGGTTTGGTTTAGAATAAGTGCTAGAAATAGGGTTCGATTTAGAAATAGGTTTGGGGTAAAGCTAGGCTAAGATTTATGGCTAAGGTTAGAGCTAGGGCTTGGTTTAGTTAGGGTTAGTTATAGGGCGAGGGCTAGTTTTAGAGTAAGGGTTAGAATTAAACATAATTCTAGCTTCAGGGTTAGTGTAAAGGTTGTTGACATGTTTACGGTTAGGGCTGGGAATCAGTACAGAATTACAGCACCGGTTAACAATACTGTTATGCTTAGGCCTAGAATATCCAAAGATATTATAGGGCAGATATCCAAAGATAGTTTGTTTTCAAGTGAGATCATCTGACGAACAGTGTCTTGGCAAAATTTTGAGAGGAGCCTGTGTCACTCTGTAAGCCTGTCTAAGTAACCTGGACTCGTCCTCATCTTTTTTCTGATAGATTGTTATTTTGTTGACCTGCTAGTTGTTATAAGAAGCGACTTGCTACTGCGTTTTCGAGGGGACGTTCTCTTGCACGAACAACTGCAGATTGAACTTTCTCCTGGCAACCTGTGTGCTTTTATGGAGACAATTCACACGAAGCGGGTGCAAGCCTTTGCATGAGAGTTGCGCGTACACTCTCAAGAGATATTAGACAGCGGTCACACACTATGAAATGGTGTTTCAATACTCATGTGAACACGCTGCCATGATGATGGAGGAAAATACTAGAAACCTCAAGGGACTATGCCGCATAGGAAAGGCGGTGCGTTTCTCAAAGCCTCATGTGTGTAATCCGGGAGCACAGAGCTTTCCTGTCAGAGATCCCCAAATATTTTCTTTCCTATGGAGAGAATTCAGACGAATAGATTTTCAACTAGTTTGGGTTAGAGTTAGGGTTCGGTATAGAGAGGGTTAGGGTCAGGGTTAGGATTTGAGCAAGGTCTATTTTAGGGTTATGATTAGGGCTAGGCAAAGGTTAGGGTTACGGTTAGGGTTAGGGTTAGGGTTAGGTTTTAGGGCTATGGCTAGGTTTAGCGTTACGGTTAGGTTTAGGGTTAGGGTTAGGGTTAGGGTTACGGTTATTGCTATGGCTAGGTTTAGCTTTAGGGTTAGGTTTAGCGATAGGTTTAGGGTTAGGGTTAGGTGTAGGGGTAGGTTTAGGGGTAAGGTTAGGGTTAGGGTTAGAGTCAGGGTAAGGGTTAGAGTTAGGTTTAGGGTTATGGTTAAGGTTAGAGTTAGGGTTAGGTTTACGGTTAGGGTTAGGGTTCGGTTTAGGGCTATGGCTAGGTTTAGCGTTAGGGTTAGGTTTAGGTTAGGGTTAGGATTAGGGTTAGGTTTATGACTATGGCTAGGTTTAGCGTTAGGTTTAGGGTTAGGGTTAGGTTTAGTATAAGGGTTAGGATATAGTTTGAATTTAGATTCTCTTTGTAGTTAGAATTAAGTATAGGATTACGGTTAGGTTAGGTTTTGAACAAGTTTAGGGTTAGGGTTAATGTAGGGCTAAGGTTAGAGTTAGGGTTAGGTTTAGATTTATGTCTAGGGCTAAAGTTAGGGTTAGGGTTAGGGTTGGGGCTCCCGCTAGGCTTAGGGTTAGTGTTAGGGTTAGGGTTAGGGTTAGGGTTACGGTTAGGGTTTGGTTTACGGTTATGTCTAGGTTAGCATTAGGGTTAGGTTTAGGGTTAGGGTTAGGGTTAGAGTTAGGATTAGGTCTAAGGCTAGGGTTAGGGTTAGGGTTAGGGTTAGGGTTAGGTGTAGGGGTATGTTTAGGGGTAAGGTTAGGGTTAGAGTTAGAGTCAGGGTAAGGGTTAGAGTTAGGTTTAGGGTTAGGGCTAAGGTTAGATTTAGGGTTAGGTTTACGGTTAGGGTTAGGGTTCGGTTTAGGGCTATGGCTAGGTTTAGCGTTAGGGTTAGGTTTAGGTTTAGGGTTAGGATTAGGGTTAGGTTTAGGACTATGTCTAGGTTTAGCGTTAGTTTTAGGGTTAGGGTTAGGTTTAGTATAAGGGTTAGGATATAGTTTGAATTTAGATTCTCTTTGTAGTTAGAATTAAGTATAGGATTAGGGTTAGGTTAGGTTTTGAACAAGTTTAGGGTTAGGGTTAATGTAGGGCTAAGGTTAGAGTTAGGGTTAGGTTTAGATTTATGTCTAGGGCTAGGGTTAGGGTTAGGGTTAGGGTTGGGGCTCCGGCTAGGCTTAGGGTTAGGGTTAGGGTTAGGGTTAGGATTAGGGTTACGGTTAGGGTTCGGTTTAGGGTTATGGCTAGGTTTAGCTTTAGGGTTAGGTTTAGGGTTAGAGTAGGGTTAGGGTTAGGGTTAGGATTAGGGCTACGGCTAGGGTTAGGATTAGGGTTAGTGTTAGGGTTAGAGTAAGGGTCAGTGTTAGGGCTAGGGTTAGAGCTAGGGCTTGGTATAAGTTTAGGGTTAGATTTAGGGCGAGGTCTAGGGTAGGGTTAGGGTTAGGTTTAGGGCTATGGCTAGGTTTAGCGTTAGTGTTAGGGTTAGAGTAAGGGTTAGTGTTAGTGCTAGGTTTTGAGCTAGGGCTTGTTATAAGTTTAGGGTTCGATTTAGGGCGAGGGCTAGGATTAGTGTTAGAGCCAGGGTTAGTGTTAGGGTTAGGGTTAGGAATTAGTTCAGATTTAGATTTTCTTTTGGAGTTAGAGTTAAGTATAGGATTAGGGTTAGGTTAGGTTTTGAACAAGTTTAGGGTTAGCGTTAATGTTAGGGCTAAGGTTAGAGTTAGGGTTAGGTTTAGATTTACGTCTAGGGCTAGGGTTATGGTTAGGGTTAGGGTTAGGGTTAGGTTTCGGTATAGGGCTATGGCTAGCTTTAGCATTAGGGTTAGGCCTAGGGTAGAGTTAAGGTTAGGGTTAGTGTTAGGGTTAGAGTATGGGTTAGGTTTAGGGTTAGGTTTAGAGCTAGGGCTTGGTATTAATTTAGGGTTAGATTTAGGCTGAGGGCTACGGTTAGTCTTAGGGTTAGGGTTAGAATTAGGTTTAGGATTAGGGTTAGTTTAGTGTTAGAGTAAAGGTTAGAGTTAGGGCTAGGGGTTGGTATAAGTTTAGGGTTAGATTTAGGGCGAGGCTAGGGTTAGTGTTAGGGTTAGGGTTAGGCTTAGGGTTAGAGTTAGGGCTACGGCTAGGTTTAGCGTTAGGGTTAGGGTTAGGGTTAGGGTATTGTTAGGGCTAAGGCTTTGGTTAGGGTTAGGGTTAGGTTTAGGGTTAGGTTTAGAGTAATGGTTAGGTTTAGGGCTGGGGTTAGAGCGGGGCTTTATATGAGTTTAGGGTTAGAATTAGGGCGAGGGGTAGGGATAGTGTTAGGTTTAAGTTTAGGGTTAGGGTAGGGTTAGGGTTTGGGATAGGGCTACGGCTAGCATTAGGGTTAGGGTTAGGGTTAATGTTAGGGTTAGGGTTAGGGCTAAGGCTAGGGATAGGGTTAGGTTTAGGGTTGTAGTAATGGTTAGGGTTAGAGCTAGGGTTAGATCTAGGGCTTGGTATGAGTTTACGGTTAGAATTAGGGCGAGGGCTAGAGATATTGTTAGGTTTAAGGGTAGGATTAGGAGTAGGGTTAGGGTTTGGTAAAGGGCTACAGCTAGCGTTAGGGTTAGTGTTAGGGTTAAGGTTATGGTTGGGGTTAGGTCTAAGGCTAGGGTAAATGTTCGGGTTAAGGTTAGGGTTAGAGTTTGGTTTAGGGCTATGGCTAGGGTTAGCGTTAGGTTTAGGGTTAGAGATAGGGTTAGAGCTAGGGCTTGGTATAAGTTTAGGGTGAGATTTAGGGTAAGGGCTAGGGTTAGTGTTAGGGTTAGGGTTAGGGTTAGGGTTAGGGTTAGGGTTAGGGTTAGGGATAGAACTAGGGGTAGTGTTAGTGTTGGTTTTAGTATTAGGGTTAGGTTTAGTGATAGGGCTAGGGTTAGGGTTAGTTTAGGTTTGGGGCTACAAGTAGAGTTTGGGTTAGGTTTAGAATAAGTGCTAGAAATAGGGTTAGATTTAGAAATAGCGTTGGGGTTAAAACCTGGCTCTCATTTTGGGCTGTGGTTAGAGCTAGGGCTTGGTTTATGTTTAGGGTTAGATTTAGGGTGAGGGCTAGTGTTAGGGTTAGTGTTATAATTAAACATAAGTCTATCTTCAGGGTTAGTTTAAGGTTGTTGTCATGCTTAGGGTTAGGACTGGGAATCAGTACATCGTTACAGGACAGGTTAACCATACTGTTATGGTTAGGCCTAGAATATCCAAAGATATTATAGGGCAGATATCCAAAGATAGTTTGTTTTCAATTGAGATCATCTGACAAATAGTGTCTTGGCAAAATTTTGAGACGAGCCTGTGTCACTCTGTAAGCCTGTCTAAGAACCCTGGACCAGTCCTCATCTTTTTTCCTGATAGAGTGCTCTCTTGTTCAGCTGCAGTGTTGTTCTAAGAAGCGACTTGCTAACTGCGGTTTCTGATGGGACGTTCTCGTGCACGGACAACTGCAGAGATTGAACTTTCTCCTGGCAACCTGTGTGCTTTTATGGAGACAATTTGCACGAAGCAGGTGCAAGCCTTTGGATGAGAGTTGCGCATACACGCTCAAGAGAAATCAGACAGCGGTCACACACTATGAAATGGTGTTTCAATACTCATGTGAACATGCTGCCATGAAGATGGAGAAAAATACTAGAAACCTGAAGGGACTATGCCACATAGGAAAAACGGTGCGTTTCTCAAAGCCTCAAGTGTGTAATCCGGGAACACAGAGCTTTTTGTCAGAGATTCCAAAATATGTTCTTTTCTATTGAGAGGATTCAGACGAATAGATTTTCAACTAGTTTACGATTAGATTTAGGGTTAGGTATAGAGAGGGTTAGGGTCTGTGTTAGGATTAGAGCAAGTGTATGTTTAGGGTTACAGTTAGGGTTAGGCAAGGTTAGGGTTAGGGTTAGGGTTAGGGTTAGTGTTAGGGTTAGGAATTAGTTTGGATTTAGATTTTCTTTTGGAGTTAGAGTTAAGTATAGCATTAGGGTTAGGTTAGGTTGTGAACAAGTTTAGGGTTAGGGTTAAAGTTAGGGCTAAGGTTAGAGTTGGGATTAGGTTTAGATTTACGTCTAGTGCTAGGGTTAGGGTTAGGGTTAGGGTTAGGTTTTGGGTATGGTTTAGGGTTAGGATTTGGGTTATGGTTAAGGTTAGTTTTAGTGTTAGGGTTAGGGCTAAGTCTCGGGTTAGTGGTAGGGTTTGGGGTAGGGTTAGGGTTATGGTTAGGGTTAGGGTAGGGTTAGGTTTAGGGCTCGGGTTAGCGCTAGGGCTTGGTATGCGTTTAGGGTTAGAATTAGGGCTAGGGCTAGGGTTAATGTTAAGGTTAGGGTTAAGGTTAGAGTTAGGGTTATGGTTAGGCTTAGGGTTACGGCTAAGGATAGGGTTAGGGTTAGGGTTAGGGTTAGAATTCGGGTTAGGGTATGGCTTAGGGCTATGGCTATGTTTAGCATTAAGGTTAGGGTTCGCTTTAGGGTTAGGGTTAGTGTTAGGTTTAAGGTTAGGGTTAGTGTAAGGGTTAGGGTTAGGGCTAGGGTTAGAGCTAGACTTGGTATTAGTTTAGGGTTAGATTTAGGGCGAGGGCTAGTGTTAGTTTGGGATAGGGTTAGGGTTATGTTTAGGGTTAGTGTTAGGGTTAGGATTTAGTTTGGATTTAGTTTTTTTTGGCGTTAGAGTTTACTATAGGCTTAGGGTTAGGTTAGGTTTTGAACAAGTTTAGGGTTAGGGTTAATGTTAGGGCTAAGGTTAGAGTTAGGGTTACGTTTAGATTTACGTCTAGGGCTAGGGTTAGGTTTAGGGTTAGGGTAAGGGTTACGGTTAGGGCTATGGCTAGGTTAGCGTTAGGGTTAGGTTTAGTGTTAGGGTTAGGGTTAGGGCAAGGGCTAGAGCTTGGGCTTGGTATGAGTTTAGGATTAGGGTTAAGTCGAGGGCTAGGGTTAGTGTTAGGTTTAGGGTGAGGGTTAGTGTTAGGGATAAGGTTAGACTTAATGCTTTTGTTAGTGTGGTGTTAGCTTTAGGATAAGTTTAGGGGTAAGGCTCAGGTTAGGGTGAGGGTTAGGGTTAGAGTTAGGTTTCGGTTTAGGGCTATGGCTAGGATTTGCGTTGGGGTTACGTTTAGGGTTAGGGTTAGGGTTAGGGTTAGGGTTAGGGTTACGATTAGAGTAAGGGTTAGGATAGGGCTAGGGTTAGAGCTACAGCTTGGTATGAGTTTAGGGTTAGATTTAGGGCGAGGTCTAGGGTTAGTGTTAGGGTTAGGGTAAGGGAGAGGGTTAGGGTTAGGGCTACGGCTAGGGCTAGGGTTAGGTTTAGGGTTATGGTTAGGGCTAAGGCTAGGGTTAGGGTTAGGGATAGGGTTAGGTTTACGGCTACGGCTAGGGTTAGGGTTAGGATTAGGGTTAGGGTTAGTGTTAGGGTTAGGGTTAGGGCTATGGATAGTTTTAGTGTTAGGGTTAGGGTTAGAGTAAGGGTTAGGTATCGGTTTAGGGTTAGAGTTAGGGCTTCTGTTAGGTTTGTTGTTACGTTTAGAAATCGGTTTAGAGCTAAGGCTCGGGTTAGGGTTAGGGTTAGGGTTAGACATAGGGCTAGTGTTGGAGTTGGTGTTAGGATTAAGGTTAGGTTTAGGGATAGGGCTAGGGTTAGGGTAAGTTTAGGTTTGGGCCTAGAAGTAGAGTTAGAAATAGGTTTAGAACAAGTGCTAGAAATAGGGTTAGTATTAGAAGTAGTGTTGGGGTTAAAGCTATGCTAAGGTTTAGGTTCGGGGATAGGGCTAGGGCTTGGTTTCAATTTAGGGTTAGATTTAGTGCGAGGGCTAGGTTTAGCGTTAGGTTTCGGTTTTGGGTTAGGGTTAGGGTTAGGGTTAGGGTTAGGGTTTGGTTAAGGTTAGAGTAAGGGTTAGGGTTACGGCTAGGGTTAGAGCTAGGGGTTGCTATAAGTTTAGGTTTAGATTTAGGGCGAGGGTTAGGGTTAGTGTTACGGTTAGGGTTAGGGTTAGGGCTATGGCTAGGGTTAGGGTTAGGGTTAGGCTTAGACCTAGGGCTAGTGTTAGGGTTGGTGTTAGGATTAGGGTTAGGTTTATGGATAGGGCTAGTGTTAGGATTAGTTTAGGTTTGGGTCTACAAGTAGAGTTAGGGTTAGGTTTAGAATAAGTGCTAGAAATAGGGTTAGATTTAGAAATAGGGTTGGGGTTAAAGCTAGGCTAAGGTTTAGGGCTGGGGTTAGAGCTAGGGCTTGGTGTAAGTTTAGGGTTAGATTTCTTGCAAGAGCTGGTGTTAGGGTAAGCTTTAGAATTAAACATAACCTAGCTTCAGGGTTAGTGTTAAGGTTGTTGTCATGTTTAGGGTAAGGGTGGGAATCAGTACAGAGTTACAGTACCGATTTACAATACTGTTATGCTTAGGCCTAGAATATCCAAAGATATTATAGGGCAGATATCCAAGGATAGCTTGGTTTCAAGTGAGATCCTCTGACGAATAGTGTCTTGGCAAAATTTTGAGAGGAGCCTGTGTCACTCTGTAAGCCTGTCTAAGAACCCTGGACCAGACCTCATCTTTTTTCCTGATAGACTGCTATTTTGTTGAGCTGCAGTGTTGTTCTAAGAAGCGACTTGCTAACTGCGCTTTCTGAGGGGACGTTCTCTTGCATGGGCAACTGCAGAGATTGAACTTTCTCCTGGCAACCTGTGTGCTTTTATGGAGACAATTCGCACGAAGCGGGTGCGAGCCTTTGGATGAGAGTTGCACGTACACGCTCAAGAGACATTAGACAGCGGTCACACACTATGAAATGGTGTTTCAATACTCATGTGAACACGCTGCCATGATGATGGAGGAAAATACTAGAAACCTCAAGGGACTATGCCGCATAGGAAAGGCAGTGCGTTTCTCACAGCCTAATGTGTGTAATCCGGCAGCAGAGAGCTTTTTGTCAGAGATCCCAAAATATGTTATTTTCTATTGACAGGATTCAGACGAATAGATTTTCAACTAGTTTAGGGTTAGAGTTAGGGTTAGGTATAGAGATGGTTAAGGTCAGGGTTACAATTAGAGCAAGGTCTATGTTTAGGGATAGGATTACGGCTAGGCAAAGGTTAGGGTTAGGGTTAGGGTAGGGTTAGTGTTAGGGTTAGGAATTAGTTTGGATTTAGATTTTCTTTTGGAGTTAGAGTTAAGTATAGGATTAGGGTTAGGTTTGGTTTTGAACAAGTTTAGGGTTAGGGTTAATGTTAGGGCTAAGGTTAGAGTTAGGATTAGGTTTAGATTTAAGTCTAGGGCTAGGGTTCGGGTTAGGGTTAGAGTTAGGGTTAGGGTTAGGGATACGGTTAGGCCTATGGGTAGGTTTAGACTTAGGGTTAGGGTTAGGGTTATGGTTAGAGTAAGGGTTAGGGTTAGGGCTAGGGTTAGGGCTCGGGTTAGAGCTAGGGCTTGGTATGAGTTTCGGGTTAGAATTCTGGAGAGAGCTAGGGTTAGGGTTAGGGTTAGGGTTAGGTTTACCGTTAGTGTTAGGGTTAGGAATTAGTTTGGATATAGATTTTCTTTTGGAGTTAGAGTAAAGTATAGGATTAAGGTTAGGTTAGGTTTGAACAAGTTTCGGGTTCGGTTTAATGTTAGGGCTAAGGTTAGATTTGGGTTATGCTTAGATTTACATATAGGGCTAGGGTAAGGGTTAGAGTCAAGGTTAGGGTTAGGGTTAGGCTTAGGGCTACGGCTAGGGTTAGGGTTAGGGTTAGGGTTAGGGTTAGGGTTAGGGCTAAGCCTAGGTTTAGGGTTAGGGTTAGGTTTAGGGTTAGTGTTAGGGTTAGGATTAGGGCCAGAATTAGAGCTAGGGCTTGGTATAAGCTTAGGGTTAGATTTAGAGCGAGGGCTAGGATTAGTGTTATGGTTAGTGTTAGGGTTAGTGTTAGGGTTAGGGTTAGAGTAAGGTTTAGGGTTAGGGCTAGGGTTAGAGCTAGGGTTTGGTATGAATTTAGGGATAGAATTAGGGCGAGGGATAGGGTTAGGATTAGGGTTAGGGTTAGGGTTACGGTTAGGGTTAGGGTTAGGGTTAGTGTTAGGGTTACAGTTAGGGCTAAGGCTAGGTTTAGGGTTAGGGTTAGTGTTAGGGTTAGGGATAGGTTTAGGGCTATGGCTAGCTTTAGCGTTATGGTTAGGGTTAGGGTTAGGGTTAAGTTTAGAGTAAGTGTAAGGTTTAGGTTTAGGGCTACAGTTTGAACTAGGGCTTGGTATATGTTTAGGGTTAGATTTAGGATGAGGGCTAGGGTTAGAATTAGGGTGAGTGTTAGGTTTAGTGTTAGAGTTAGGGCTACGGCTAGGGTTAGGGTTAGGTTTAGGGTTAGGTTTAGGGTTAGGGATTGGGATAAGGCTAGGGTTAGGGTTAGGGTTAGGGTTAGGGTTAGGGTTAGGTTTAGGGTTAGAGTGAGGGTTAGGATTAGGGCTATGGTTAGAGCTAGGGTTAGGGTTAGGGTTAGGGTTAGGTTTAGGGCTATGGCTAGGTTTAGCGTCAGGGTTAGGGTTAGGGTTAGGGTAGGGTCAGGGTTAGGGTTAGGGTTACGGTTACGGTTAGGGCTATGGCTAGGTTTAGCGTTAGGGTTAGCTTTAGCGTTAGCGTTAGCGTTAGGTTTAGGGTTAGGGTTAGGGTTAGGGTTAGGGTTAGGGTTAGTGTTAGGTTACGGTTAGGGTTAGGTTTAGGTTAGGGTTAGAGTAAGGGTTAGGGTTAGGTCTAGGGTTAGAGCTAAGGCTAGGTATGAGTTTAGGCTTAGAATTAGGGCAGGGCTAGGGTTAGTTTTAGGTTTAGGGTTAAGGTTGGGGTTAGGGTTAGCGATAGAGTTAGGTTAGGGCTACGACTAGGGGTATGTTTAGGGTTAGTGTTAGGTTTAGAGATAAGGCTAGGGTTAGGGTTAGGGTTAGGCTTAGGTTTAGGGCTATGGCTAGGTTTAGCGTTAGGGTTAGGGTTAGGTTAGGGTTAGAGTTAGGGTTAGGTTTAGGGTTAGGGTTAGGTTTAGGGTTAGAGTAAGGTTTAAGGGAGGCCTAGGGTTAGAGCAAGGGCTTGGTATAAGATTAGATTTAGATTTAGGGTGAGGGCTAGGGTTAGTTTTAGGCTTAGGGTTAAGGTTAGGGTTAATTTTAGACCTAGGGCTTGTTTTAGGGTTGGTTTTAGGTTTAGGGATACGTTTAGAACTAACTCTGGTTAGCGTTTGGGTTAGGGTTAGACCTAGGGCTGGTGTTTGGGTTGGTGTTAGGATTAGGGCTAGGATTAAGGATAGGGCTAGGGTTAGGGTTAGTTTAGGTTTGGGGCTGAAGTAGAGTTAGGTTCAGGTTTAGAATAAGAGCTAGAAATAGGATTAGATTTAGAAATAGGGTTGGGATTAAAGCTAGGCTAAGGTTCAGGGCTGGGGTTAGAGCTAGAGCTTGGTTTAAGTTTAGGTTTAGATTTAAGGCGAGGGCTAGTCTTAGCGTAAGGGTTAGTATTAAACATAAGTCTAGCTTCAGGGTTAGTGTTAAAGTTGATGTCATGTTTTGGGTAGGGCTGGGAATCAGTACAGAGTCACAGTACCGGTTAACAATACAGTTATGCTCAGGCCTAGAATATCCAAAGATATTATAGGGCAGATATCCAAAGATTGTTTTCAAGTGAGATCATCTGACTAATAGTGTTTGGCAAAATTTTGAGAGGAGCCCGTGTCACTCTGTAAGCCTGTCTAAAAACCCTGGACCAGTCCTCATCTTTTTTCTTGATAGACTGCTATTTTGTCGAGCTGCAGTGTTGTTCTAAGAAGCGACTTGCTGACTGCGGTTTCTGAGGGGACGTTCTCTTGCACGGACAACTGCAGAGATTGAACTTTCTCCTGGCAACCTGTGTGCTTTTATGGAGACAATTCGCACCAAGCGGGTGAAAGCCTTTGCATGAGAGTTGCGCGTACACGCTCAAGAGAAATTAGACAGCGGTCACATTCTATGAAATGGTGTTTCAATACTCATGTGAACACGCTGCCATGATGATGGAGGAAAATACTAGAAACCTCAAGGGACTATGCCACATAGGAAAGGCAGTGCGTTTCTCAAAGCCTCATGTGTGTATCCGGCAGCACAGAGCTTTCCTGTAAGAGTTCCCCAAATATGTTCTTTTCTATTGAGAGTATTCAGACGAATAGATTTTTAACTCGTTTAGGGTTAGAGTTAAGTTTAGGTATAGAGAGTTAGGGTCAGGGTTAGGATTAGAGCAAGTCTATGTTTAGGGTTACGATTAGGGCTATTCAAAGGTTAGGGTTAGGGTTAGGGTTAGGGTTAGAGTTAAGGCTAGGGTTAGGGTTAGGGTTAGGGTTAAGGTTAGTTTTAGAACTATGGCTAGCTTTAGCATTAGGGTTAGGGTTAGGGTTACGGTTAGGGTTAGGGTAAGGTTTAGGTTAGAGTTAGAGTAAGGGTTAGGGTTAGGGCTAGGGTTAGAGCTAGGGCTTGGTATGATTTTAGGGTTAGAATTAGGGCGAGGGCTAGGATTAGTGTTGGGGTTAGGGTTATGGTTAGGTATAAGTCAGGGTGAGGGTTAGGGCAGAGCTAAGACTAGGGTTAGGGTTAGGGTTAGGGTTAGGGTTAGGGTTAGGGTTACGGCTATGGCTAGGTTTAGCTTTAGGGTTAGGTTTTCGGATAGGGTTGGGGTTAGGGTTAGGATTAGGTTTAGCTTTAGAGTAAGGTTTAGGGTTAGGACTAGTGTTAGAGCTAGGGTTATGGTTATTGTTAGGGTTAGGGTTAGGGCTAACTCTAGGGTTAGGGTTAAAGT
>PVKZ01008677.1:0-14618 GCA_004027375.1 Macroglossus sobrinus
TATCTCCCTTTCCTGCCTGGTCCCTTTCAACCGCGCCCTCAGGCGGGGAGGACGGGCAGAAGCGGCGCCGCAACCGTCCCGAAGCCTTCCCCACCGCCGAAGACATCTTTGCCAAGTTCCAGCACCTTTCACACTACGACCAGCACCAGGTCACGGCGCAGGTGCGGGCCTCGGCCAGCCCCCGCCCGCACTCTGCCGTCCTGTCCCGTTTCCCTGGCCTCGCCGCCCCCCACCCACGCGGGCCAAGCCTCCCGGTGTCGTCCCCTGCCACCACCATCCTCCCCTCGGCCCGCTCCCCCTGGCCACCCCCGGCTCACTGCCGCTGCCCGCGTCAGGTCTCCCGGAACGTTCTGGAGCAGATCACGAGCTTCGCCCTGGGCATGTCGTACCACCTGCCTCTGGTGCAGCACGTGCAGTTCATCTTCGACCTCATGGAGTACTCCCTCAGCATCAGCGGCCTCATCGACTTCGCCATCCAGGTGGGGAGGCTGGGGAGGCTGGGGCGGCGCACGGGGGAGTGCACCGGGAGCCCGGATGGCGAGAGTGGTGACTCAGGTCGTCCCTGGGGAGGCTCGGGACACACTAGAGCGAGGTGCACGCTGTCCTCCCGCTGTGAACGCCACAGACCTGTGTCCTGGACCCCGTGGCAGCTCCAGCGGGGGGTGCTGGGGCCCGGCCCCTCCACGGCGCGGGCCGCGTCTCATCGCGCACCCCCGCTCGCTCCGCCAGCTTCTGAACGAGCTGAGTGTGGTCGAGGCCGAGCTGCTGCTCAAGTCCTCGGACCTGGTGGGCAGCTACACGACCAGCCTGTGCCTGTGCATCGTGGCCGTCCTGCGACACTACCACGCCTGCCTCATCCTCAACCAGGACCAGATGACGCAGGTCTTCGAGGGGTAAGCGGGGCTCCGGGGGCACCGGGCTGCGGGCGGAAAGGGCCCACAAAGGACATGTGGCTCCGTCCCGGTGGGAAGCACGCGCCACTGGCGGTGGCGGGGGGTCGTGTCGCCAAGAGACTTGAATCTGTGTCTTGGTGCCTTCACGCCCCAGCCCCTGCACTCGATCTGGTGACCCTCCTGACCTTGCCCCCTCGTGCCAGGCTGTGTGGCGTCGTGAAGCACGGGATGAACCGCTCGGACGGCTCCTCCGCAGAACGCTGTATCCTTGCTTATCTCTATGATCTCTACACCTCCTGTAGCCATTTAAAGAGCAAATTTGGGGAGCTTTTCAGGTAAGAGCGGTGGGAGGTCACGGGGAGGGAGGGGGACGTCGTCCCGTCTCCTTCCCATTGGCGCCCGCCTCGGGAGCAGAGCGCAGCGCGGAACCCCGGGCCCTCTGCGGGGGCGCTTGAGGTCTGTCCTCCCCGTGCTTGGGTCCCGAGAGCCCACCTGCGTGGGCCCACACCCCTCCCCGCTGCCTCCGGAGGCCCCTGCGCCTCCTCCCGGGTTCCTTCCTTGCGCCGTCTGCTTCGTCCCATCTCCCTTTTTCTGGTCCCAAGGTCCCTCGCCGCTCACGTTCTCCTTTCTCCTTTTCTCCCCCTCGCCGACCATCCCTCCACCTCACCAGACCTTCAACACTACTGTCTCCTTCCCCCACCCCTGCAGCGACTTCTGCTCCAAGGTCAAGAACACCATCTACTGCAACGTGGAACCGTCGGAATCCAACATGCGCTGGGCGCCCGAGTTCATGATCGATACCCTGGAGAACCCGGCAGCTCACACGTTCACCTACACGGGGCTGGGCAAGAGTCTCAGTGAGAACCCCGCCAACCGCTACAGCTTCGTGTGCAACGCCCTCATGCACGTCTGCGTGGGCCACCATGACCCCGATAGGTACGGGGCGCACGGAGCGGGGGACGGGCCGCTGCGCCCCTGTGGGGAGGGCCGAGATGCCCGTGAGGGACCGCAGCCTCGGGCATCACAGTGGAGAGGAGGCGGCGGTGAGTGTGAGGTTTTGCGTGAGGTTTTTCCTGAGGGCATTCGCGCTTCTCTCCAGGGTGAACGACATCGCCATCCTGTGCGCCGAGCTGACCGGCTACTGCAAGTCACTGAGCGCCGAGTGGCTGGGGGTCCTTAAGGCCTTGTGTTGCTCTTCCAACAATGGCACGTGTGGCTTCAACGATCTGCTCTGCAACGTGGATGTGAGACGTGGCGGGGTCCGGCGGGGGCCTGGGCCCCGTCCCCGGGGTGATCCAGGCACAGTTGGGTACAGTGGAGGCTCTCTGTCTCCACACTGAGTCGTGACGCCTGCCTGCTTTTTCCTGCAGGTCAGTGACTTGTCTTTCCACGACTCCCTGGCAACGTTTGTCGCCATCCTCATCGCTCGCCAGTGTTTGCTCCTGGAGGATCTGATCCGCTGCGCCGCCATCCCTTCGCTCCTTAATGCCGGTGAACTAGCAATCCGGC
Organism: Macroglossus sobrinus; assembly: GCA_004027375.1. NCBI lineage: Eukaryota > Metazoa > Chordata > Mammalia > Chiroptera > Pteropodidae > Macroglossus > Macroglossus sobrinus. The sequence goes on from PVKZ01008677.1 coordinate 2,403, forward strand.
CCCCTATAATTGCTGCACCCCAGGTTCCAGGGCACACCTGATGGCTGCACACTCGGTGCTCAGTGTGGGGCTCCCTGGCGTCACCAGAGGCCGGGCCCGTTCTGTGCCTCGGTCTGGGGGAGGCTTTGCCTAACGTTGACCTTCCCTTTCCTCTCCTTTTGCCTGATCTCATCTCCTTTCAGCCATCTCCCTGCCAAGTTCACGTCCACTCCACTGTCATCCCGTCTGATTGGCTCCGTCTTCCTTTTTCTTTAGCTTGCAGCGAACAGGACTCCGAGCCAGGGGCCAGGCTTACCTGCCGCATCCTCCTCCACCTCTTCAAGACACCTCAGCTCAACCCTTGCCAGTCAGATGGAAGTAAGTGCCCGAGTCCCAGCTAGTGTCCCCCCCCCGCCCGCCTTTCTGCGTCGCCTCCCTGACTCCAGCTCCCTCCACAGACAAGCCCACTGTAGGAATCCGCTCCTCCTGTGACCGCCACCTGCTGGCTGCCTCCCAGAACCGCATCGTGGACGGCGCCGTGTTCGCCGTGCTCAAGGCCGTGTTTGTGCTGGGTATGGGGGAGGCGGGGCGCGGGGCCGGAGGCTGTGCAGGGTGGAGTGCCAGCTCAACTACAGACGGCCGTCTTTCTCTGCCCGAAGGTGGTCTTCCAGACCTTCGGGGACGCAGTGTATTTCTGTCCTGTGGGGCGGGGTCTGGGGTGGGCGTCCGCACCGTGCTCGGATCTCACGCCGCTCTCCCTGTCTCCCGCCTGCCGACCACAGGGGATGCGGAACTGAAGGGTTCAGGCTTCACTGTGACGGGAGGGACAGAAGAACTCCCAGAGGAGGAGGGCGGAGGTGATAGTGGCGGTCGGAGGCAGAGTGGCCGCAACATCTCCGTGGAGACAGCCAGTCTGGATGTCTATGCCAAGTACGTGCTGCGCAGCATCTGCCAGCAGGTCAGTGTCCCCTCCCCCAGATGCCTCACCGTAAAGTGGCCCCGTTCGCACCTCCCTCCCGCACACCGCGTCTCTCGGCGGCCCCCAGCCCGTCCCCCTCGCTCCTGACCCCCTCCGCTGGTGCCCCGGTCCCCTAACGCTCGGCTTCCTCAGGAGTGGGTAGGAGAACGCTGCCTTAAGTCGCTGTGCGAGGACAGCAATGACCTGCAAGACCCAGTGCTGAGCAGCGCGCAGGCGCAGCGCCTCATGCAGCTCATCTGCTACCCGCACCGCCTGCTGGACAGCGAGGATGGCGAGAACCCGCAGCGGCAGCGCATCAAGCGCATTCTGCAGGTACGGGACGCGGGATGCAGGCGCGGGGTGGCGAGAAGCAGCTTCGGCCCGCCTGTGGGAGGCAAGGCCAGACGGTCTGGAGTGTGCTGTCAGGCCGGGCTGCGGCTTATCCGTGCAGGCAGAGCAGCATCGGGGAGGCCCAGTTGGCCGTCTGGAGTGTTTGACAACTTGGTCCTGCCTCAGTAATGAATACGGGTGCTACTGAGTCGCTGCTACCCACGGAGTGTCTGCTTTCTGCTGGGTGCTGTGCTCGGTACTCCGTGTGCATTTTCTCATGTAATCTTGATGACCTGCAAAGTAGGTTTGAGTGTTCCTGTCGGACCGGTGAGGACACCAAGGCCAAAAATGGATAAATAAGTTGCCCAGGGTCACAGGGCTAGCGAGCTGAGAGTCAGTGTGAGGCCAGGTATGCGTGTGCCCTTAAAACAAAGCCATCGACGTAAAGACACGAGGTGGCTTCAGCACAGAGCACGTAGTGCCCAAGAGAGATTAGCTCACAGTGGCCTCGGGGTCTGTACAGGACTTCGAGCATCTGTTTTGAAATAGGAGAAACAGGCTTCGATTGCAACATCAAGGGTTCAGGTAAAGCATTAAGTAGAAGTGCAAGGCCCCGGATCAGGAAACAGAGGGGCGGAAGCCGTTCTGGAAGCACTTTTAAAATAGGAGCGATTTAGGGGTAATTAGGTGTACTCTTTCCTAGAGCCGGGTCCGTAGAAGTCCTTTTAGGTATATGATTCAAGGTTATGCCGGATCAGGAAGTGGCCTTGGGGGCATGGGTGGCTGTGGTGACACGATGATGACCAGATGGGCGTGGGGGTCTCTGTCGCAGAACTTGGACCAGTGGACCATGCGCCAGTCTTCCTTGGAGCTGCAGCTCATGATCAAACAGACCCCAAACAACGTGAGTGGTGCCCGGGCCCAGGTGTCACGAGCCGGGCCACCGTAGAACCCAGAAGACCCTGGGGATTGTGAGATAAGAGAAGACGGGAAGAAGGCAGACGTTGGGGGCCAGTGATAAGGGAACTGGACCGGGAGCGTCGTGGCACTAAGCTCTGGGGAAGGTTGGCCACGACTGTTAGGACCTGTGTAAAGGAGAAGAGGGGGGAATGGGAGCAACATGGAGGTGCCGGGGGACGCGACCCCCAGCGGAGCGGTGTCCCCCACCCTGCCACCTACCTCCCATCGGTTTCCCTTCACTCCCGGCCACCTGTCCAGCATCTCAGTGCCTCCCCTCCTCCCCAGGAGATGAATTCCCTCTTGGAGAACATCGCCAAGGCCACCATCGAGGTCTTCCAGCAGTCGGCGGAGACGGGGTCCTCGGGGAGCACTGCGAGCCACATGCCCAGCGGCAGCAAGACAAAGCCCGTGCTCAGGTGGGGAGACCGTGTTAGCGCCCATCCCCTTCCACGTGCCTCTGCCAGCAGTGACGTCATGACGTCAGCTGCATGGACAAAGATGCCGGGTGCGGCCATCGGGAACGGGGAGGGTGGGCTGTCCCACCCGTGCCCACCTCCTCTGAAACCCGGTGCACTGTGTGTGTCCCCCAGCTCTCTGGAGCGCTCTGGTGTCTGGCTGGTGGCCCCTCTCATTGCCAAGCTGCCCACGTCGGTCCAGGGCCACGTGCTGAAGGCCGCGGGGGAAGAGCTGGAGAAGGGCCAGCACCTGGGCTCCTCCTCCCGCAAAGAGCGCGATCGGCAAAAGCAGAAGAGGTGGGGTGGCGCCGGGGGGCCCGCGGACCAGGGAGGCGGACGGCAGGAGGGCGCGCGGCTGGGCCGGAGGCTCGCTGGGCGTCTCCAGCGCGCCGTCCTGCTCTTCTTCTTGTCTGTCCCCGCCGCCCGGTGCGCAGCATGTCCCTGTTGAGTCAGCAGCCCTTCTTGTCCCTGGTGCTGACGTGCCTGAAAGGGCAGGACGAGCAGCGCGAGGGACTCCTGACCTCCCTCTACAGCCAGGTGCACCAGGTACAGCTGGCCAGGCCGCGGAGCCGGGGACGAGGGCAGAGAGGGGTGCACCCGAAAGGGCCCCGGCTGCGCGGACCCCTCACTGCTTGCCCGCGACCCCTTGGCGCTCTGCAGTGGAAACGGGGTCGTTGAGCTGCGTCACAGCGCTCTCCTTGTTTCTGTGTTAGATTGTGACCAATTGGCGAGATGGCCAGTACTTAGATGACTGCAAACCGAAGCAGCTCATGCACGAGGCCCTCAAACTGCGGCTCAACCTGGTGAGCGGGGGCCGGGGCCGACGACGGGTGGCGGCCCGGGCTCTACTGGGGCTTCCACCATTCACCCAGCTGTCCCAAAGGACGTGCGGCCCGAAGGTGGTTGGGGAGACTGAGTCCCGGCAGGCACTGTGCCTCAGTTATCCTAGATTCTGACAGCCCCAGAACACCTGCAATGGTGTTTCAGATTTTTCAATGCGATCCTGGACATCCTTTAGCCCAAGTCCCCCCGTTTTACAAGCAAGGGAGCCGGGGCCCAGAGACGTCCCAGACTATTAAGTCATTGGCACGAGACCGTGCAGCCAGTCATAGGTGCGGCTGGACCGCTGACCTCAGCCGTCCCGAGTCCACCCAAGTGAGGCTCCGATGGAGCTGTCCCTTAAACGCCGGGCTCCGCCCCGCGCGGCCCGACTGAGCTGTCGCGCCCCCGCAGGTGGGCGGCATGTTTGACACGGTGCAGCGCAGCACCCAGCAGACCACGGAGTGGGCCGTGCTGCTCCTGGAGATCATCATCAGCGGCACCGTGGACATGCAGTCCAACAAGTAAGGGCCGCGCCGCCCCCCGCCCCCCGCCCCTCGCCCCCGCCCCCCACCCGCGCCGCGCGGAGGCCTCGGGCGGGACGTCGTGGGCGCCGCGCCGCGCCTGGCCACCCCGAGGCCTCTGGCCGCCTTCACCTGTCCTCTCCCCCTCCACCTTGGCCCCTGCCTCAGTGAGCTCTTCACCACGGTGCTGGACATGTTGAGCGTGCTCATCAACGGGACGCTGGCCGCGGACATGTCCAGCATCTCCCAGGGCAGCATGGAGGAGAACAAGCGCGCCTACATGAACCTCGTGAAGAAGCTGCGGGTGAGCGGCGCCGCCGACGCCACGGCGAGGATTCACTGTCCCCTTCCTGCCCGGCCCTGCCGTCCCCTGAGACCTCCCCTCTGCTTTCCGTGTCCTTGAGCTCGAGTCCGTGCTCCTGTGTCTGCAGAAGGAGCTGGGGGAGCGCCAGTCAGACAGTCTGGAAAAGGTTTACCAGCTGCTGCCCCTGCCCAAGCAGACCCGAGACGTCATCACGTGCGAGCCGCAGGGCTCCCTCATCGACACCAAGGGCAACAAGATCGCGGGCTTCGATTCCATCTTCAAGAAGGAGGCAGGTTCCTTTGTCTTTGTGAGCCCTCACCCCGTCTCCCCCCGTCAACAAGAGCCGTCAGGCCGAGGTGTCCCCGGGCTCTGGGCTGTTAGCTCGTCACGTCACCGGCCCCGCATTCCTTCTCCCCATCTCCGGTGTCTCACCCTCTTTCCTCCGTCTCTCCCTCACCCCCACCCAGGGCTCGGCACCCCTCCCCGCCTGCTCACAGTGCACCTCCTTCTCCGCTCCCCGCCCTCTTCTTCCCTCTGCCGTGCCTGCCTCCTGCCCTGCACCCCTCCCCGCACCCCCCCTCTGTCTGGCTGACAGCCCATATGTCCTCCATCTCTGCACAACTTTGTTTCCCTTCTCTCCGTCAGTTGCAGTATTCGTTGAGTGGCCAGACCACTGTGCGGAGCAGAGAGGTAGAGGAAAAAGAGGGTGCAGACTTTAAACTCCGAGGTCCCAGCCACGGGCGGATGCAGTCTTGCCCTGGCCCATCTGTGTCTGTCTCTCCGGGCGTCTCTCCCGTTCTCACTCTCACTCTGCCTGTGTCTCTCTCCACCCGCCTCCGTGTGTGTCTGTCCGTCTCTCTCCTCCTCCTCTTCTCCCTGTTTCTCCTACCTGTCTTCCTCCGAGTGTCGGCGTCCGTCTCTCTGTCTCTCTGCCGCCCCCACGAGTGCCCTGTCGCCTCTGCTCTCTCTCTCTCTCTCTCTTCCACGTGCATGTGTGGCGTCCGTGTCCGCCTGTGTCTCTCTCTCGGCATCTTCCCCGAACCTGCCCGTGACTTTCTCTGATGGCTAGTGGGTACTTTCCCTTGCCTCTGCAGCTCACTGTCTCTCATTTCTCCGGAGCAGGGTCTGCAGGTTTCCACCAAACAAAAGATCTCTCCCTGGGATCTGTTCGAGGGCTTGAAGCCATCGGCGCCACTGTCCTGGGGCTGGTTTGGCACCGTCCGGGTGGACCGGCGAGTGGCCCGTGGCGAGGAGCAGCAGCGTTTGCTGCTGTACCACACGCACCTGAGGCCCCGGCCCCGGGCCTATTACCTGGAGCCGCTGCCGCTGCCGCCGGAGGACGAAGAGCCCCCCGCTCCTGCCGTGCTGGAGCCTGAGAAGAAGGCTCCGGAGCCCCCCAAGGCCGAGAAGCCCGGGGCTGCTGCGGCCAGCACGGAAGAGCGCAAGAAGAAGTCGACCAAGGGCAAGAAGCGCAGCCAGCCGGCCGCCAAGACGGAGGTGACTGCCGCGCCCTGACGCCGCCTCCGCAGCGCCCTCCGTGTTTGGCTCGTGGGAGGGGTGTGGGCGGGGCAGGGGCGCCCTCGGAGTTAGCAGTGTTGTCCAGGTCGACCGGCTGCCCGGTTCCTGGCGCAGCTCACGCCAGCGTCAAGCGCCGTCCCCTCCCTGCTCTGCCATCCCCACAGGACTACGCAGTGGGCCCCGGGCGCAGTGGCCCCTACGGCGTCACTGTGCCCCCGGACCTTCTGCACCACGCCAACCCCGCCTCCATACCGCACCTGAGCTACAGGCAGGGCTCCATCAGCCTGTACGCGCAGAACCAGCCGCTGCCCGCAGGTGCGTGCCCGGGCGTCCCTCCCACCGCTGAGCTGCCAGGGGCGGCAGGACGCCGAGCCGGGGCTGCGGGGCCGAGGAGCCCGCGCAGCTCAGCCTGCCGTGCCGTCCAGGTGGCCCGCGCGTGGACCCGTACCGGCCCCCGCGCTTACCGATGCAGAAGCTGCCGGCGCGGCCCCCGTACCCCGGAGTGCTGCCTACCGCCATGACGGGCGTCATGGGCCTGGAGCCGTCCTCTTACAAGACGTCCGTGTACCGCCAGCAGCAGCCCGCGGTGCCCCAGGGACAGCGCCTGCGCCAACAGCTCCAGGCAAAGATAGTGAGAGGGCCAGTAGGGAGGGCCCTCGGGGAGAGGGGCGTCTGAGGGTCTCAGGACTGAGGAGACGCTTGGGACCTTCACAACGACGCGCCAACCAGGAGACTCGGGGACCGAGACGGCGGAAGGCGTCGCCCGAGGTTGACTTGCTCTCCTTTCCCCTCCAGCAGAGTCAGGGGATGCTGGCCCAGTCGTCCGTGCACCAGATGGCCCCCAGCTCCTCGTACGGCTTGCCGACGTCCCAGGTGAGTGGCGGGCCGCGGATGGTGGGGGCCCGAGGCGCTCTGGCCTGCGCGCCGTCGGCCCTGACGCTGTCCCCCTGTCCCGTCCAGGGCTACACTCCCTATGTGTCTCACATGGGACTGCAGCAGCACACGGGGCCTGCCAGCACCATGGTGCCATCCAGCTACTCCGCCCAGCCTTACCCGAGCACCCACCCAGCTGCCAACCCTGCTCTCGTAGACCCCGCTCGCCACCTGCAGCCGCGCCCCAGCGGCTACGTGCACCAGCAGGCCCCCACCTACGGACATGGGCTGGCCTCCACTCAGAGGTACCCCGGGGGAGCGGGGGGCTGAAGGAGCGCCTGACGGGGTCAACTTGTGCCAGGAGCTGATGGGGCCACTCAGACGCTCTAGAGACGTCCAGGATACTTACCTGGCTACAAAACGCCAGAGCTGGAAGGGACCCTGGCGACCCACAGCCTTTACTTCCTTCCCCGGCATTTCCTCGAGGCCCAGAGAGGGGAATTCGTTTACGTGACGACGATCAGGGACAGTCGGGTGGACCCGAGGCGAAGTCCTTTACTTAGCAATGGGGGTTAAGTGCCCATTGTGTGGCCGGCGCCATCTTGGGACTGGGCGGGGCGAGGAAAGATGTGCCCTCGAAAACTACCACCTCGTCACCCCAAGGAATTGTTCCTCTGGCTGGGGAGACGAGCGAGACTCACGCAGCGGAACAAACACGGGGCTCAGCAGAAGTGGGGTGCCGCCGCTGTGGGCCTGAGTCCTCAGAGCAGGCGTCATGAGGGAGCCCAGACTCGCGGTGGCCTTAGAAGGATAGCTGTGCTTTGGATCTGTGGAGAGGAGGGGACAGAAAGCGGTGCTAGGAAGAGACGTAGCGTGAACTCAGACGTGGGGACCCGCCTGAGGAGGGTGGCTGGGAGGACAGGTAGGGGAAGAGGCCTCGAATGCACAGTGCACCCCTGAGACCGCGTCCCCAGAAGGCCTTTTGGGATCAGGAAGGTGACGTGACGCGTTGGGCGTGTCGCGACTTGACCTTGGGATGCGTGGGCAGCACACGGAGGGCTGCAGACGGGCCTGGTCAGGGTCCTGGGCGGCGACCTTGCGGACTGGGGTGACGCAGCTGGAAGGTGCACTAGAAGCCGGTGGTCGGTGAGCCCCGGGTGCGTCCCTGGGGAGCAGGGCCGAGGACAGGAGCCTCAGGGGCTGTTCACAAAACCCTTGTTCCGTGTGAGAGCTGCTTCGTTTGGGAAAATAGCTAACGCAGAACTGAGACACCCCTAATCGTGCAGCTGCGGGCCTCTAGGATGGGCTCTTGGCTTTGCCCCTCACTCCCGACCTCGAAGGCTGTCTGAACCCGAGAGGGGCTTTTCCGGTTGGTGACAGGAGATGACTTGCCCGCGTGTCTTGCTGGCCAGGCCCCGGGCCTTCTCGTCTGCCTCTGTCCGCCCCGTGGCTTGACGTCCGGGCCTGTGTGTGTGTTAGGTTCGCGCACCAGACTCTGCAGCAGACACCCATGATCGGCACGCTGACTCCGCTGGGTGCGCAGGGCGTCCAGGCTGCCATCCGCTCGGCTCCCATCCTGCCTGAGCAGCAGCAGCAGCAGCAGCCACAGCAGCAGCAGCCACAGCAGCAGCCGCAACAGCAGCAGCAGCCACAGCAGCAGCCACCGCAGCAGCCTCAACAGCAGCAGCAGCAGCAGCCGCCGCAGCAGCCGCAGCCGCAGCAGCAGCAGCCGCCGCAGCCACAGGCGCAGCAGCAACAAGCGCACCAGCAGCAGCAGCAGCAGCAGCAGCAGCAGCAGCAGCAGCCGCCGTACCACATCCGGCAGCAGCAGCAGCAGCAGCAGCAGCAGCAGCAGCAACAGCAGCAGCAGCAGCAGATCCTGCGGGTAAGGCCGGAGGGAGCGCGGTGGACCCAGACTTCTCTCCACGCCACCATTTGCCCAGCGCTGGGCTTGCGGGCTGTGCTCCTCTGAGAACTGTCTTATATGTTGCAGCAGCAGCAGCAGCAGCAGCAACAGCAGCAGCAGCAGCAGCAGCAACAGCAGCAGCAGCAGCAACAACAGCCGCAGCAGCAGCCGCAGCAGCAGCCGCAGCAGCAGCAGCAGCAGCAAGCGCACCAGCAGCAGCCGCAGCAGCAGTCGGCTCCTCCGCAGCCGCAGCCCCAGTCCCAGCCCCAGGTAGGTGCCAGGCCACAGCCCCGGGCTCAGGGACAGCCGTGAAGCTGGGGCGTGCAGCCAGGGGACACCGTGCTGCCGGACAGAGGTGGGAGGCCAGAGCGGACGCTCTGGAGATGGGTCGCGGGATGAGGATGGACGGGGAGGGGACCGTCCGAGCGGCAGGCCGGCACTTGACCTTGCACTTGCCGTTCCCGCCTCAGTTCCAGCGCCAGGGGCTGCAGCAGACACAGCAGCAGCAGCAGACAGCCGCTCTGGTCCGGCAGCTCCAGCAGCAGCTGTCCAGTAAGCCCCTTCCCCTTGCTCTGGTGGCGGCACCCCCGGGGCGGTCCCTGTCACTGTCCCCGGGCCCACCCACCACCCCGCCCGGCCACGCAGCCCTGACCTTGTCTGGTTGTTCGCAGATACACAGCCACAGCCCAGCACCAACATATTTGGACGCTACTGAGCCACCTGGAGGAGCCGCTGGGTCGCCGGATGCGGCCCCGCCCTGTGCCCTTCCCGGCCAAGCACCAGGGGCGGTTGGGTCTCTTCCCTCCGGCTCCTGTTTTTAATGAGTTTTTCGTATTTTTGTTAACGTGAGGCATCCAGCCGTGGGGTTTTGTATGTTATTTATATAGAGGCCCCAGAGCTGTCGCACCCAATACACACAGCTTCTTTGCAGACGGTGCGTGTGACGTCTGCGTGTCTGGGACGGGCGGGGCCTCGGGGAGCGGGGCCGAAGCCCCCCCGTTCAGAGCCGCCACTCTTTTCAGATCATCCCAGTTCAGCCTGGACGGCGCCCCGCTCCCCCTTCGCAGGCTGGCACATACTAAGGTTTGGGCCCTCAGTCTCTGAGGGAGGACACTCGCCTTAGCCAGACGACAGCACGGGGACAGGGAAGGGGCCGCGGGGCCACCGGGTCAATCAATAGAAGCCATTTGGAAGAAGCTTCATGGTAGAGGGGGTGACAGACACCGCTTGCCTTCCGTGTCCCCTTGTGTGGTCTCCATCATGCATCAAGTGGTACCCTAGACAGAGCCCTGCCCTGAGAGTCACATTTGTGGAGTGACAGGTTGCCTTTCGTTAGCAAGCCACCATCAAACAGGAGGAAGGGCCACCAGTCGAAGGACGCACCCTGGTCTGCCGCTCGGCTGCCGGAGCCGCTCGTCTTCACACGAGCCACCTTGGCAGTCACCCAGGGGAACTGTTGCTCACTCCCATGTTACAGTACACAAAACTCGGAGTGTAGCTGCGGAGTGGCAGCTGCCACTGCGCAGGGCCACCGTCAGCACTGTTGCCCTCACGTTTGGGGGCCCTAGATCCAAAGCCGTCCGGGAGAGTCCACTGGTTAACTACGACGGTGTCGTCTGGCGGGCCAGCTGGGCTGGACGAGGACCAGCCCCAGCCTCGTGGGTGGGTGGCACGGGGGGATTTGACAGCTTCAGGACAATGTCCAGGCCACGGTCGCACTACGTCATTGGGAAGTGTCAGGTGTGCCGGTAAAAGCAGGAGCACCATCCAGAGCCACGTTCTAATTCACAAATAAATAAATAAAGTGCGTCCTCGAGGCCCACGACGCGTGGGACCCAGCAGTGTAAGAGGGGTGCGCTCCAGCCATGGAGGTGGCCGACGGGCAGAGACAGACGACGCAAGCTCTGCTGTGCCCTGTCCCGTTCTGTCCCAGGGAACATTCCAAGGAGCTACAGGGGTGGGGGCTTGGCCGGGATAAGGGACATTCCAAGGGGCTTGGGGTGGGGGCTAAAGGCTGCTCGGGGTCAGACAACACGGCGACAGCCGGATCCGGGGTGGTGGCGGAGGCGGTCGGACAGCTGGCATGCTGACAGCGAGGCTGAGACGCCCCAGGAGGAGCAGCAGAAAGGAACAGCAGTGACCTTTGGGAGAGTGACAGGACGAGGACAAAGTGCCCCCCACTGGATGTATGAGTAGTGCCAGGGCTGAGGGAGGTGCGAGCGTGTCTTCGTGGAGTGTGACCGGGGTCTTCCGCGGGCGGTGCCTCAGTTTCTCCCTTGGTTTCAAGGTCTCCAGCTTTGCAGGTAAACTTCGCACTAGCCGCCCCGGGTTCGCACCTGTTTGTGGTCCGAGGGGCGTGTGTGACAGATGGAGAGCGGGAGCAGAGCGTGCTTGAGCGCGGGTGGAATCGGGCCATGCCCCAGGACTTGAGCCATCTCTGGCACAAAAGGAGTTAATGGCAGGGACCGCGCCCCCCGTGTCCGGGCACGCGCAGCGCGCCCCCTCGGTGCGCGGGCACAGCAGCCAGGCTGCCGGAGAGCAGATCTCGGGGATTCGGGTGCGGAGCCCTTGGCCTGGAGGCGATATGGGTGGTCCGCGGCCCGGTTCAGTCGCTTGCAGCAGCCCGGGGAACAGGTGAGGCCGCCTGCCCCGCACCTTGCCCGAACCTACCTGCTCCCGATCCCGGGCTCCTCCACTCCCCAGCCAGTGCTCCCCACCCTCCTCAAGCCCGTGTTCTCCATCGGCACCCCTGACCCCCATCCTCCCCCGCTCCTCTCCTCTCCTCCACCTCCTCCCTGATTCCCGCATCCCTGCCATCCCTCCCGCCCATGGTCCCTCTATTGCCACAGCTCGGCCCGCACGCTCATCAAAACGCCCCTCCCGAGGGCCCGCGGCCCCGTTCCCGTGTCGCACGTTGCCAGCCCCCCTCCCCCGCAGTGCAGCCCATCCCTCTCCCATCATTGATCGCCCGTCAGGCTTCCTCCCCCACTCTCTGCAGCCCCCCCCCCACCACGGAGGCCCTCAGCCTATTCCCCCCATTCCAATGCAGCTCCGTCCGCCCCATTCCGTCTCGGGCTCACAGAGTCCCCAATACTGCAGCTCACAATAACATGCATTCCTGCATGCTGCCCACCGCCCCACAAAGTACCCCCGATGCCACCCTCGTCCCCGACATCGCCGCCTCCCCTTGTCTGCTCCCAAATGGCAAGTTGGACCAGGATGGGCATCTTGGCCTTGGGGAGGCACAGTGGGTCCTAGGGTACAGAGGGCATTTGGGGGTCGGTTGATTTGTCTGGCTGTTCACAGGGGAGGGGCTGCAGGAAATGGCTTCGAAGGGGACCAGCATTTGGCGCCGAAGGGGTACTGGACAGGGAGGCATCCCAAAAGGGTTAATGGGATTTGTGGGGAGGGGCGGCACCAAGAGGGTTAATGGAGGGGGGGGTTGCTGGCGGGGAAGCCGTGTGAATGAGTGGTCTGTGCCCCAGAGTTGCCATGGAGACGGTGAATGGGGGGATTGTGTGAACTCAGCTGTGGACTATCCCCCCCATACACACACACCCACTCCCTCCTGCCCCACCCCCCTACTCCTA
>PVKZ01008678.1:0-14965 GCA_004027375.1 Macroglossus sobrinus
AAAGAAAACCAAAACGACAGGGCATAATGATGTATGCGCTCCTCTGTAAACTGCAGCTCTATTCATAATACCCAGATATGGAAGCAACCTAAATGCCCATCAACAGACGACTGGATAAAGAACTTATGGTTCACATATCCAATGTAATATTACTCAGCCATTACAAAACCTGAAACTGTACCATTCACAATGACACGAATGGATCTCGAGGTTATTACACTGAGTGTAATAAGTCAGACAGGGAGAGATAAATACCGTAGGCTTTCACTCACATGCAGAATCTAAGGAACAAAAAGAACTAACTAATCAAAAACAGACTCACAAATACAGAGGACAATTTGCTGATGGCCAGTTGGGGGAGGGGGAAGTGTCAAGGGGCTGGGAGGATGGGGTGAAGGGTTAAAGAAGTACAAAGTAGTGGTTGGTAGATGGTCCCGGGGATGGGGAGCACAGCATAGGGAATGCAGCCAGCGGTAATGTAAGGACTAGGTACAGAGCCAGAGAGAAAGAGCCATCAGGGGGACCATTTTATAAACTATAGAAATGTCTAACCAAGGCACTGTATGCTTGAAACTCATGATAAAATATATGTTTTAAAAAAGAACGTGTGACCAGGTCACCAGGAAAGACTGGAGGGAAGCGGTGAGGGTCAGGCTGGGCGATGAGCAAGGTTTGTGCAAGAAAGAAAAAGTTGAAGCGTGGTCCCACCTTTACACCCCGGAGCATGAGTCCAGGTCCCAGTGGATGCTCAGTGAATGTCCGTGGAATAAATGAGTGGTTGACGCGTACATCAGTATGTCCTGTGGTGATTTACCTGTTCAGTTACAGCCAGAGCTACTGCCGTATCTCTATCCATACCTATATCACCTTCATCTATGTCATCTATGTCTATGTCTGTCCATACTTATACCTGTGTCTAGACCTATATCTAGATAAGTATAGATAGATAGATAGATAGATAGATAGATAGATAGATGATAGACAGATAGATAGATGATAGATAGATAGATAGATAGATAGATAGATAGATAGATAGATAGATGATAGATAGATAGATATACATAGGTGATAGATGATAGATAGATAGATAGATAGATAGATAGATAGATAGATAGATAGACAGATAGATAGATAGATAGATAGATGATAGATGATAGATGATAGATAGATACATAGATGATAGATAGAAAGATAGATAGATAGATGATAGATAGATGATTGATAGACAGATAGATAGATAAATATACATAGATGATAGATGATTGATAGATAGATAGATAGACAGACAGACAGATAGATAGATGATAGATAGATGATAGATAGATACATAGATGATAGATAGATAGAAAGATAGATAGATGATAGATGATAGATAGATAGATAGATAGATAGATAGATAGATTAAATGATAGATAAATCGACACACATCTCTGGAACTATGCCAGGCACTATACATACGTCATTGAGTTAATTTTCACAACAGCGTTGTGGAAAGTGAATTTCCCTGAACTTATTGATGTGGAAACCGAGAGCCTGAGTCACCTGCACAGTTGGCTGGAAACCGCTGGTGGATGCCGCCCAGTGGGACCACTCAGTGGGGCTCCTCCTCCTCCACCATCTCCCCACTGCATTGCCAGCCGCAGTACCAGCCCGTCGGGCGGACCTGGGGGTTAAGAGAGTCTCTTCAAAGACTCCTCGTGTCTGATATTGTTCACAGACACCTGGAGGAATGATGCGGCCAAATGACTCGCCAGCCTCGCCAGAGAGAGAGCATCGCCCACAATCTCAGTCGAAACGGGGAAAAGAGTTCCTTGACGTGCGGACTAAAGCTCCAAGTGGGGATCTAATTAAAACAGCTCACCAGCACAACTCTGATCAAAGACTGCGGTAAGGAATGTGTCTCCTGGAAGAAATCAAGTCTAAACCAAGGGAATGGAGACTTATATGAGAGAGAGAGAGAAAGAGAGAGGGAAACTATTCAAAGAAGAGAGTCTGATCTTGCAGAGTTATTTGAAGTCATGAGTGTCTGCTGATTAAAGATTCTCATGAAAAGGTTTTGAGGATTTAAAAAAAAATAGCACTGGTTTTCCCTAAAGGTCAAAAGAGCAATACGAATAAAGCCATTTGTTCGTATTCGGCAAAATGAAATGGCAAGATTCACTGCACACAACATGCAGGGAGAGGAGACTCTGGTTTATCACTGAGTCATGTGTGTTGGAAACTGAAGGCTGCCCTTGACCCTGAGGGCACCTTTCCATGACAGAAACAGAGGGCCAGGGCCAGCTGCTGAGGAAGCAGCAGCCCGGCAGGAGGGTCCGTCCAGGAGGCACATTCGTGCAGCCCTGGTCCACACAGGAGGATTCCAACAATGCCAGGAGGCTTCGCTACTCAGGCCCGATGTTCCAGACCTGGTGCCAGATGCTCTCAAGTGTGTGGTTTCATTCACATAAATCGTATCGACGACCCCACTAGGTCACCATCACTATCCTAATTGTAAGGAAACTGAAGCTCAGAGCAGTTGAGTGTTATTTATGGTAGATGCCAAAGTGTCCACGTCTGATATAGGACACCTGTGACTACTGTCTAATGAGGCAAAAAAAAAAAAAAAAAAAAAAAAGGAGTTTGAAAATGTGAGTGAGTGAGTGAGGGCTCTCGAGATGGGGAGATGATGCTGGAATATCTGGCTGGGCCCCAGAGGTGATCAGCCAGATCCTTGTGAGGGGGATCACAGGGACATGTGACACAGAAGAAGGCAATGTGATGACTGAACAAGATGCCACATGCTGACTTCAGAGGAGGAGGAAGGGACCGGGAGCCAAGAAACACAGGGAACGCGGCTCTAGAAGCCAGAAAGGTCAGAAACTCAGATTTCAGCCCGGTAAGGCTGATGGTTGACCTCTGCCCTCCAGATCCATACAAGAGTTCATGTATATTGTTTCGGCACCAAGCGTGTGGCAATTCCTTGCAGCAGCCACGGCAAATGAAGATGAGTGTCTCATCCAGTGAGGCGCAGCCAGGACACAGAAGAGCAGAGCAGGGGGCCGGGCCCTCTGACCGCAGGCCTGGCTGTGCCTTGCTGTCTCCTCTGTGCCCCTGTTGCTGGCATCACGCAGATCCCCACGCAGGTCAGCCCGAACTCTTCTTAACTTAACTAGTCCCATCGGCAACTGTCTTATTTCCAAATGAGGTCACACCGAGGTCCTGGGGTTTAGGACTTCCGTGTACCTTTCGGGGGACACGATTCAACCCATAACTCTTACCAATACCATTTAGCTCATAGATGGCCGTGATGGGGGGTGGAAGACGCCTCTGGCCCCCTTCACCGGGTTGGACGGAGTCTGCATGTGAGTAAACGTGGAAACAAGGCTCATGGCCTTTCTGTGCCTTCCCAGCTCCTTCCAGCAGAGTTCCTGGCACTTCCAAGTCTCCCAGAGACCCTCCCTTGGGAGCACTCTTGTGCTCCACTGAGCTCAGGTCGGAGGGAGCTCACATTTGCAACTCTCTTATCCCCACTCCAGAAGGCTTAGCTGCTTCATTTTCATTCCATCCAGCCTGAAATTATTCTCCAATGTGCAGAAGAGGGACCTTTTTATGGAAACGGATCAGTTTCTACCTGGGAACGGTCGTGTCTGCTGCCCTTTCGGAAAATCTCTGCTGTGAATTAACTACTCTCGTCGTCATCCATTTTGTTTTCTATTGGGAAGTTGGCATTTTTCTTATTAATTTGTAAAAATTCTTTCTATATTAACCTTTTCTGCATTGGGAGTTGCAGATACTTCGCCCGAATCTGTCATTTGTTGTGACTTTGTTTCATGCTTTCTTGTCACCAGTCCCCAGCCCCAGGCAGACAGGAAAGATGGAGGCAGGAGTCTCTCTCGGAGCACGTGGCTGTGGGCAGACGCGATCACCGCTTTGCAGAGGGAGGAGTGGCCGAGGAAAGGGTACACACCATGGTGAATGAATGGCTTATCTGGTTGACCAGAGGCCTAAAGAAAACCAAGTCAGAAGACTGGAGAAGAGGAAGTCTAGGGAAGAGGCAAGTAGATAAACCTACAGAAGCAGATGCGAACAGCACTGGTCCTGTTGGCCTTGTCATCATCATTCCCATCAAAACTTTTGGGCATTTTTTTTTACCTCCCCAAACTACAGCTTTGACTCTTAGGAACAGTGATCTTGGTTTCCAAGAGAAGAATGTCTCCCCTCCCAGGCAACGCATGGAGGGTTCTACTAAGCCTAACGCCTAAAGCTGTGATTGCTCCCCAGTTACGTGGGGCGCTGCATGCTTGCTGGTAGACCAGAAGGCGAAAAGAAAAGCTGGCATATTTGTAGCAGGGAATGCCATGAGTGCTGCTGACAATGGAGCAGAGAGGCTCTGCATTGTCACTGGGATGCCTCTCGGTGCTTCTGTGCCCATTTGTGACATGAACAGGCAATTGGTCAACTGTGGCGTGACAGGGCTTTGCAAGCAGGGGCTCAGATACCTCGGGGACGAAGTTCTGAGCTAATCCGCAAGGAAAAGCAACGTACACCAGGTGGGCTGGCCCAGGCCAGTTCATTCCGTCACGATTGAGCTGCGCAGGTGCGAGATGAGCAGTATCCACCTCACAGAGTCAGTGACAGAACCCAGTGGACTTAATGTGTGACAAGAGTGGATCTGGGTGGAGCAAAAGGTGGGCTGTGGCAGGTGCCTAGCTCATAGTCCCTGAGGTCAGAGGTCATCTGAAGCTCTGTGGGCAAATCGCATCCATGCGAAAGCTTCCTCCTCTGGCATCTGCATCTCTGCCTGAGAGCTCTCCTGGCTACGGGAGCTTGCTGGGGTCCAGCTGACTGCACATGACAGGGAGTTAAGGATCCCCAGAAGCAGCCACCAAGTCATGACTGGCAGGGGGCAGGAAAGCGTACTGTACGGTCTCAGAGGGTCTTCAGTCAGCTGAGCCCCAGGAGTCAGCAGTAGTAACCCACCCAACTGAATACTTGTTATTGCCTCTCTCCCTATCACACTCCATCACTGTGCTTCCCAGGGTCTCCTTCCACATAAACTCTATGTACCGAACCCTTGTCCTAGGGTATGTTCTGGGGAGATCCCAGCTCAGACACTTAGCCAAAGGACGGTAGATACTAGTTCTCCTTCTATACACGTTAGAGGCATTTATTCAAGCTCGTTTATGATGCAGAAAGGAAATCCACTTGATTACATTTCGGACGCCACCAGATTCCAAACCACAGACAAGAAGAACAAAGCTTTGGGAAGCAAAAGAGATGAGATCTAATATAGATAACCATAGTTTAATGCACCCGGGGAAAGTCATAATCAGCATTAATCTCAAGTAGGAACCGTAATTGGTGAAACGCTTATGCCATCAAAACCTGGGGATGATAATGTAGAATAAATTTTGAATCGAGAAATGTGTTGCTTATTGGGGAAATGAGGTCCGCCATCTTGCAGGGTGCAGACGAAACATGATCACGTGATCGTGTCATGCCAGGAGCCTTCCTGAGACAGAGATGTCAGAGACGGGTGCGTCAGTGTCAGGTGGGGCAGCAAAGACGTGGGGATCAACGGAGTCTGTGCGGGGAGATCTGGGCTTATGGGGTGGAGATCAAAACCAGTAGAGGTAGCTCCCCAAGAGACGGGGCATGGTGACAAGACCAGGGGTCGGCAGCAGGCTCTTAGCCAGGTGGGGGTCAGGGCAGCAGACACGTGGCACCAGTGATGAAGACCTTGAATCCGAGGTGACTGTGACCTCACAGTGGAGGATCTGCTCACTGAGTGTCGGCGTGGGAATGAACCGCAGGCAGGCACTGACCTCCCACCCCTGGGTCGTCAGAGTCTGCAGTGGAGGTACATCAATCAGGGAGCCAGCAGACAGGACAGAGCCGGAGGCGGGCCATTCCACACACTGCCTCACGTCAGGTGAGATTCTACTTGGCTACACATGAGAGCTGGATGCAGTGATTTATATGAGCACGTACCTTGCTTTTCCCATGAAATGCAATGTCTGGGGGTTGCCCATGGCTGGCCTTGGGGAGGAGACAGGATGCCGTAGGCTTATTTCTCTTCCTTTACACGAAAATGGGGGTGTGTTGAATAGAAGAGATTCCATGAACAAATACACAGAGACGTGTACTAGAATGATACGTGTGGCAATCCCTTTGAACAATCTACCCGCTGCGCACACCCCTTTCTTCCCTGATCGTCAAAGCCCAGTCTTGTCGGGGTGCACATGGTATTTGCGGTCAGGTGGGCTGTATACCGTGCACCGCCCAGAGAGGTTCTCTCCTGGGACTGAGAAAGGGCCGCTTTCGTTGCTGGAAAAAAAAAAAAAACTACGACATGCAGAAGCCATGACCCTGAGACTGTTTCCCGAGCAGCAGGGATCAGACTGCCCGAGGGTGCAGGGTTCTTCGGGAGGAGTTCGTGATGCTCGGATGAGAATGAGGACTCTGGAGGGAGGATGAGCCGGGTTAGAGCTGGTCCCTTCTTTGCTCTCCTTCTCCCTCTTTCTCTCCCTCCCCAACATTCATGAGTCCCTACTCGGTGCTGGTTAAAAGTACCAAGTTCTTGATCTTCTGGGGGCTTACCGCCTAGGAGATGAATTCAAGTAACAACTATGTCAGAAAGACAATGCAAGATTTCAGATCATCACCACGAAGGAAGTGGAACAGGGAAAAACGAACATGCCAAGCCTTGCTGTTGTGTTGGATCCCGGCCCCTGCCCCTTACCAGCCACGTGCCCTGGGAGACATTCCTTTGCCTCTCTGCATTCACAGAATAAGAGAAGCATACACATGAGCATTCAAAGCGAGAACGCATATGCCGTCAAGGGCAGTGCCTGGCAAGTCAGAGGCACCACGTTAAATGTCATTCATTATGTGTGATCTTCATGCAAATCTATCTATGAGGTGAGCTCGGGGGACCTGAGATACCCCTTATGGAAGGTCAGCATCCAAACGGGATGGGTTCGGCTGTGCAGACGGGCAGGACGTGTCCCCGATGCCCCTCCCTCCCTCTTCCCCTGCGAGTGTCGGAGACTTCAGGCGAGGGTACAAGAGGTTAAGGGGTCAGACGCGTGCACGAAAACTCTTGGCTTTTTCCCATTTCCTTCCACACCGTTACAGAATTCTTCCGCCACGTTCCCCTATTTCTCTTGCGTGCTTCCTTTCGAGGGCCTGGCTAAGGATCCAGACCACCTGGCATAGAAAAGCTAAGCAGGGCCAGCTCTTTGAACAGCAAGAGAGGCTGCTCCTGTTTCCAGGAAATGTGAGGTGATCGGAAATATGCGGGAATTCACGATGAGGCGCTGATCACCCCCTGAAATCCCCAGGAGACCTGGGGAAAGGCTTCGGGAGCCAGGAGAACGCAGGCTGGGTCCGCCCCGCTCCCCCGGCGCCCAGTTCCGACGGCTGAACCTGAAGGTCACGTGCTCACCTCCCTCAGCCACTGAAAGGAGGAAACGCACTAAAACGGAGAGGATGCTAAACAAAAATGCTGCCTCCAGACGTTTGCTTCGTAAGTTATGAAAAAGGAAATGGAAGCCCCTCCCTTCTGTTCTTCCTCCCTCCTGAAGCACTCACGTCTTTTGGGTTTTGACCATGCGTATTGATAACCCCCACGCCGTTCGATCCTGCGACTCTTTATCACGCGCCTGCTCTGAGCGAGTCACTCTGCTTCTATCGCGTTAAAGGCATCCCCTTTGAGAGCTAATTAGCACAGCGAGTAGAGAAAGGGACAGATGTGTCACTGCCCACCTCCCTCTCCCGAGGAGCCCCAAACTTCAAGAGGCGGCAGTCCCTTCTTGGGTCCCCAGCCAGAGCGGACCCCAAAGCCCCACGCACCGAGCCACGGGCGAGGCCGCGGACTGCAGCCCTTCTACCGTCAACAGCTGGCCACGTCCCCGCCCGGGCCCCCCACCCCCACGTGCCATCCAGTGAGCTCCCACCCCCGACTTCAGCGCATTCGGACATCGGGAGAACGCAGATGGCTTTGTGGTCGCAGGCTGACCACAGCGGATTCCTCTGATGAGCGGTTCTCATTCTGCGCTCATCAGGTGATTATGGGAACAAGTGGTGGCTCCATTCTCGTGCCTGTCAGGTCGGCTTAATAAAAATGGAGGCAAGGGACCCCTAAATAGAGAGAAACTGACAAGAGCTGTCTAGAGACCAGGAGGAAGGGGCACTGCCAGGCAACGTGTCAGGGCACCTGGGCCGGCCGGCCGAGCCTGAGCCAGGGGTGTTTCATCCCCAACCAGGGCAGAGGTGTCCAAGCCCAGGGTGGCGGCAAAGCAAAGCTGCCCGCCAGCCTCCGGCCCCCTCCGCTGGACTCGGCCCTGCCCCGGCCTCTGGCCCCCTCCGCTGGCACCCGGCCCTGCCCTGGCCTCCGGGCCCCTCCCCTTGTACCCAACCCTGCCCCGGCCTCCGGCCCCCTCCGCTGGTACCCGGCCCTGCCCTGGCCTCCGGGCCCCTCCCCTTGTACCCAACCCTGCCCCGGCCTCCGGCCCCCTCCGCTGGCACCCGGCCCTGCCCCTGCCTCTGGTCCCCTCCCCTTGCACTCAGCCCTGTCCCAGCCTCCAGCCCTCTCCGCTGGCACCCGGCCCTGCCCTGTGGCACGTCCTCAGACACCCTTTGCCCTGCTCCTTTGGGCACTGCGCACGCTGCTGCCAGTGCCACGCTGCTTTTGCTGTGGCTCCCTCAGGCCCCCAGACTTCCTCCACCATGGAGCCCGGAACCATCCAGAGGGTTTGCATATTCCCGATGACGGATGATGGCTGATGACGCTTTTCACGTGCGTACAGATCATTCCTATATCTTTGGGAAAATGCGTCCTGGACACACTTTTACGTGGGCTGTCCTTTCATCGGCGAATTGGTTGTAGTCCGTGAGTGGATCTTGAGGGTAGCATGGCAGTGACGATGTCTTAGGCGACACCCATAATCATTTGATGATTCCTTTACCTGAAAAACACCTTTCAGCATATTTCCTGTTCCAATGACTCTGTTAATTGACACGAAACAGCGCACGTGGCGGAAACAGCCTCTGTCTTCACGAAGCAGACGGCAGAGGGTCTCAGAGAGGCTCGCCGAGCAAAGAAGACGTGTTCGTGAACTGGGAGATAAATAGCGCCTCCCGGGAACTAGACGGGGTGCAGAGCGGGGCGATGCCGTGGACGGAGCTCACTCTGAGAGCGACGCGGGCCGGGCGTCCCAGCAGCGGACCCTGACAGGAGCATTTGTGTTCTCAGGGAGACCTGGGGGTGGCGTGAGGAAACGGGGCGCTGGGACGGGGACCAGAATGAGACCGAGCCAGGGAGTGAGCTGGTGGCCCAACTGACAGCGGGGCTCTGCGGGGGAGCGTAGGGCGGAGCTGTCCAGATCTCAAGGGCTACTTACTACCCCCGGGGTCGGTGCCCCAGGCAACGTGGCTTCTGAGCCTGAGGGCAGCTTGTCAGCGGAGTGACTCAGGTGCCGGCTGGAGGAGCGAAAGCGAACCCCAAAGCCAACGAGGGATGCGAGCGCGGAGTATCTGCCCCAGGCGGGCGCACCGGGGAAGCCCCTCACAGCGAGCCACACGTAAAGACGGGAACAGCTGGCAGGCAGAGGCATCAGGGCACGTGACAGCCACCCGGGGAAAAGGATTCAGGGTTCTCCAGAAACTGGAAGGGCCCTGAGCGTGGCAGGTGGGGAAGGGGCCTTGCTTTACAGAGGGGAGGGGGAGAGGGAGGGGAGAGGGAGGCTGGGACACCGTGAGTAACTTGCCCAGTGGACGCGGCTAGCAAGGCCACAGGGAGTCGGGAGCAGACCTCACTCATCGCCGCCATGCGTGGCCAGTCAGGGGGTTCAGGAGGCAGGTAAGTTCCTACCGCCTGAGGGGTATCGGTGGCCACGACGGACAACTCAAGGAGGGCAGTGGCAGACACCGAGCAGGGACACCCTGCCCTGCGTCCCTCCCGCCCCAGCCCAGGGAGCTTCCCGTAGCCGGCTGTATAGCTCTTCCTCAGAGCAGAAAAGCTTCTCGAGTGCATGGATGCAACCAGCAGACACAGTTATAAATAAAGGGACAGATACCATAGCAACGGGGGGAACGCAACGAAACTCATCATCTTGCAAAGGGCAGACCCTGCACTAAATATACCAGCGAGTGTCTCTTTCCTCTTCCCGTCGCCTTCCTACGCAAACACTCCGGGCCTCGCACGCAGCGGGCCTGCCCGCTCGGACGGGGCGATTCTGATACAGAACCTAACGCAGGTCTACCTGCGCGGCCAAGGGTGTAGCGTTGAATCTAAGGATACGCATTAGGTCATAGCTGGACACATCACGTGTCTGCCAAGTGCTAAGGCACACGGATGTAGGTTCTTGCACCGAGGATGGCAAGAACCACGCCTCAGATCCCGCGTGTCTGTCTGCGACGCAACCTTGGCACGCTTCTCCCTGACCCGGGGTGTCCAGCCCTCTCCCCTTCCCACCCCCCGACTCGGGACAAGCTTATTGCTCCTCCCCCCATAGAGTGTGGTGACAGAGAAGCTGTGTGACTCCTGTGGGTGACTTAGACAAAGGCAGGGGGCTCCCACCAGCTTCTCTGGGGACACTGGCTCCAGGGGAGGCCAGCCCTATCGATAAAGCCCCATGACCTTGAGGCCACCACGCTGGAGAGGCCACGTATGGCGCTTCGAGCAAGAGTCGAAGCTGAGAGTGGCCTTCCAGCCACACGTGGTGGCAACGTGCCAGACGCACGCGGGAAGCTATTCTGGATGTTCCGACCAGCCCACACCCTGGCCGAGTATCAGGGGGGACCCCAGGTGACGCTACAGGGAACAAAGAGTCGGCCGAGCCCTTGTCCAGATGTGGGACCCACTGGAATTGTGAGGCGAAACAGAATGGTGATTGTCGCAACCACTACGTTTGAGGTAGTCACTTGCCCCTCACGAGACCACTGGGACAGGCCCCGGCACGGACCGCAACGCGGCCACCCCGCCCGTACCCAGCACGCAGCGTGTGCCACGCTCTCTGCTTATCTGTCACTTCACGTCCCTGTCAGGCCGACACCCTGGTGCGAACGGCAGCCTCTGCCTTTCAGGGGAGGGAACGGAGGCCGGACGGGCCCCGGAGCCTGTCCGAGGTGGCGGGCAGGAGCCGAGAGCGGGAGCCAGGGCCCTCGGTGGGGAGTCCCAACCCCCGACCGCCCCGAGGTTTGAGTGGCATGTCCCTTTGGCACCTCCCTATGAAGCGTCACACCTTCCAAATTCTCCCAGAGAAAGAAGGTCCTACTGTGCGTGCACCTGTGTAACCCGGCGTTTCCACTGAACACAGGTTTGCGTCAATGCGTGCAAGACCTACACGACCATCACAATGGCGGGGCCCAGGGTGTCCCATGATCCACTCGAATGCGCTTAGCCAGTCCTCCTGGGGATGATGGTTAGGCTGTTCGTTTATTATTTTTTTACTCTTACAAACAATGTTTTAGAGGATGGCTTTGCACGTACGTCTTTGTGCCCTGGTTTAACTATTTTCCTAACACAAATTCCGGCATGTTCATAAGTGGAGCTCTGTAAAGTTCGCACTTAAATAACTATAATCCTGAAATATAAATAAATCGTAAAACATTCCCTATAATCCTGCGTCAGAGCTCCTGTTTACCCAGGCCCTTGACAGCAAGAAGCTTCTTCGTTGATTTTGATGTCCGCCATCCATGCCTTTCAATGTTAGTTGTATGGTCCCGTGGGGGCTGGTCAGAGTGTGACAGTGGAGACCCCATCCTTTGCTCTGTGTAGTGTTGAAACTCACATTTCAGGGGTGGTGGAAAGTCTGAGCTTGGTTCAGACTGAGCTAGAGCTCAACCACAGCTCCGCCACCTGGTACTGTGACCCTGGACAGGTCACTGGACCGTTCTGTGCCAGCTCCCTTACCTGTAAAAGGAGAGTAAACTAGAACCTTCTCGTAGGATTTGTGCAAGGGTTTTATGGCACACTGCCAATAAAGCAGGTGGCCTCGTATTTGATGCAAAGCTAAATTATCGTATCACGTTACCTTGTGTTAGAGGAACGCCCCTAACCTCTCAGAGCACAGAGTTTCTGAAGTTTTCGGGGGATAAAAGCAGTCTCTGGGTGGAGAAGCAGGTGGACCGAGCTGTGTCCCCCGAGTTCCAGTTTCCCGGATGTCCTTCCATAATTTCTGACACTCACTAAGCCAGCCACTGCTAATGGCCAAGGGGGCAGCAGCCCACTTCACCCTATCAGTTTATAATTGCTTGCAAATTGGAAAATTACGAAATCATATGAGTCTTATTATGGAAATAGTAGGGTGTGGGAACGGATACTGGCTGCATGAGCACACCTGGGCTTGAAATTCATCTCCCTTGAACAGAACTTGGGCACCCCTGCTGCAGGGTGGCACAGAGGTACAGGGTGGCACAGAAGTGCAGGGTGGCACAGAGGCTCAGGGTGGCACAGAGGCCGGCTCTGAGGGCGTGGGGCAGCAGCTCCACTGGCCCAGCATGCCCATTTAAGGTCCAGCCTCCACATGTCGGTGCCTCCGTAGCACTCATGGAATTTAGTCACTTTTCTAAGTGTAAGTCCTGGCTTACTGAGAAACACAGGAAAAGAAGCAAAAAAAGGATTCCTCCCACTGCTGACTAAGGAGCCCTTCCCCGAAGCCTGAAAGGGCTGTCCTCGTCCGTCCCATACGCTGACACTCTCTTCTCTGGGACTCGCTCGAGTCAGAGTCGGCCAGCAGCACCCGAGGATAGGACTCGCTCACAGTCTGGGGCCAGTGTCCCCTAACAGCCGTTAGAGCAGCCACAGCAGAAAGTGCCACCGACCACAGATGGAGGTGGCGGGCTTCCCGACGCACACGGGCCCGGAAGCCATGTCTCCACACTATCTGGTCTCCTGGTGACGAGCCAGGGCCCGCTTCTGAAAGCTCCAAGCCCAAAATAACAGGCGTGTATCCTCGGAGTTTGGAATAAATCGAGAAGTGACACATAGGAGTCCAAAAGATGGGGAGGGGGGTGGGGAATCAGCTCTGTAACTGAACCGTGGCCAGCCCGGCCCTCCGGCCGCCCCACTGCAGGGCCACGTGGAGGCGTCTGCTTCGTCTCTGAGGCCAGCACCTGCAGAATGCATGGGGCTCCCGAGGTAGCCAGGGCACTCAGGGGCTTCTCCCCTTGCCACCCCTCAGACCACCGAGAAGGGGCTTGGGGTTGGGGACAGTCAGAAAGATGCTTCAAGCAGAAACTCAAAGAATGGGGATAAGTGTCCCCAACTCCAGTTCCAAGGGACGGCTGGTCTGTCTCGCGCGTTTGAGTTCAGGTGGGTAAAATGCCAGTTCTGCTCCCAGAGCTCGCTCAGCCACGAGGGGATGTGCCCCAGACCTCCCAAACTGGTAAGGGGAGTGACAGGCAGGGAGGCAAAGAAAATTCAGGAAGAATGTGAAAATTTTCCAACCCACACGCCTGGCCTCGTGCTCCAGCCACGAGGTGCCTTTGTCCTGCTGCATTCTGCCGGAGAGGGCCCGCACACTCGTCCCCACGCATCGGTCCCTCGCCCGAGAGAGCGAGAGGATGGAGAGACCCGGGGAGGTGTGGCCACTCAGGACAGGGCTCGAAGCCCAGCGCCCCGAGCCGGGCAGCTCGTGGGGGGTCGCTTCAGCACGACAGCGGGGGTGGGACACGAGTGGCAGAAGTTTAGATGGTGGCTCGAACCTCTGCGATGGCAGAGGACACGTCTCCGATGGCGGCCAGAGTGGGCGTCCTGGTGGGCTTACTGGACTCGCGTCAAGAGTCTCTGTGGTATGTATGGATGAGCAAATGGAGATCTGAGGAAGCAAAGGAAGTTGGCCAAGGTCGCCCAGTGGCTGGGCTAGGACTTGAACCCTTATCTCCTGACCCCCAAGCCCTTACTCATTAGTAGCGGGAGGTATCTTCTGACCAAACTGGGTGAAGCCCGCACAACTCTTCCCTGTCATTCCGTCCCAGAGAGCTGCAGGGCTCCCTGGCCCCCCAAAACACCCGTGATTGACATGTCGGTCAGCTCCCTCCCCGACCTTGAGTGTTCTCAGAGAGCACACACATGCACACACAAATACTCCCCCACGTTGCGAGTAGGTGAGAGGCCTTCTGGCATCAGCCAGAAAGGAATAAACAAATCCACGGCAAAAAAAAAAACATCATCAGTAACGGGAAAACAAATGGGAAGTTGGATTGAAGAAGAAGAACAAAACCTTAGAACAGAAAGCAAAACTGCTTGAAGAAAATGTCATAAAAACAGCATCCGCCCACTGCTGGCTGCTTCCACGCTTCCTGTCAGCCCCGGCCAGCTGGTCCCTCTCTCGGCTCCACCTGCCACAGCGCCAAGGCCCTGTTTGCGACTCTCTGTCAGAGTCTCCACTGTGTCCCTGAGCCCTGTGCCCGGGAGACCGCAGGCCCTCGACACTGCTCTGTCGCATGTGTTCGTGGGACTGATGCTCCTTGTCAGTCATGTCTTAGGTTGAAATATCATCTCCTCTCGGTGGGTAGCACTGCCTGTTCAGAAACATTCCATGGCACTGTGTTCTACAGGGTTTTTCGGAGAGTGGGGGGGGTGTGGTGCAGAGAAGACGTGGCAACCCCCGTGAGCCAACACGATCCCCACGACAGGCGATTTTCCACAGGGACACCGTTGCTGCAATGGTATGAACGGGGAATCGCAAACCGTTTCCGAGCACATCCTTACGGGCAGCGGCTGGTCCGATGGTGACTGGCATCACCTCGGAGCTGGATGAGCATCTGAGATCATGAGTGTCGACGGCTTCGTTTCGAGCCAGAGGGAGAGGCTCCATGGGGCCTGCTCCAACTGCGTGCTTACTTCTGAGCCAGTGTTGAAAAGGGGTAGACCAGATGTTTGACAGAACATCATTATAATGTCATGATGGACTCACAGGCAAGATCACGTTTAATATGAACAGAAGTAAGGGTCACCCGCTGTGCTGAATGAATG
>PVKZ01008679.1:0-13508 GCA_004027375.1 Macroglossus sobrinus
CTTAACTTTTACTTATACCAATTAGCCTAGGGTAAAACTGGTTTCATTATAGCTTGTTTCATCACAATTTCAAGAACCTATCAAAGATGTTAAGTGAGGACTCACTCTATATCAAAAGAACTTCATTTAAGCCATAAACAAGTAGGTCAAAATTACTTTACTAAAGTAGTTAACAAGTATACTTGAAGTCATAATAAGCTAATACAAAACGTTTCTATAACTGTCAACTTGAAGAACTTATGATTTTGAAATCAGATGTTGAATTATCAATGACCATAATGGCATTAATAGTAATAATAGAAAATAATGGATACATTTTTCTGCATTTGTATATATAATTAGCCCTGTAAACAATTCTATCAATTATCTCATTTAATCCTGGTTCAACCTTATGGGATATTACTATTTTAATTAAAACAAAGAAATTTAGGCATAGAAAATTCAGTGACTATAGAACAGTAGATATCATAATTGAAGTTAAACTCATTTTTGCCTAACTCTAAATCCTGCATGTTTAACCACTATGGCACAATGCTTTTAGAAAAGGAGAGAGAAAACAAGTTCTACATGCATGCTTCAAACAGAGTAGCAAAGATAAATCTATTTCCGGGCATCATTTGAAAACAAAACCTTTGTTAGGTGAGGTTTTCTTGAAAATAAGTAGGTTCATCTTCTTTGAGAAAATTATTCTGATCTCAGCTCAAAATAGAGAGACATGAATCTTTTAAGAAAAGTGAAATTGTTCTAGAATACTCAGGATCTCATGCAATAGTTGATGACAGAAACTCTGTAAGCAGTTGCACGTTTCATGGGGACTCAAGGAAAAAAATCAGACTTTGATCTCATAAGCTGTTTATGAATATAAGGTGTACACTCATTAAAAATCATTAGTGAGTAGGACTTGGATAATCTTGTGAATGTGACTTAGTCATCCCATTTGAAAAATGAGGTGGATAAGATAATTGTTGAGGTTCTTTCCAACATTAACAATATGTTTTTAAATAATATAACATATTTAGAGCAGTAGAAAATATTTCAACATTATTGGCACCATAGTATTTTGGTTAAGAAGTGAGAACTGGTGTCTGTCTATACACACCTGGGCAACTTAATTATGTCCCTGTTCTTCAGTGTTACCATCTGTAAGGATAGAAATAATGATATTCATCTCATAGAATAAAATGAGGATTAAACAAAATTATGCATGTCAAATGCTTAGAAAATATTATTGGCCCACTCATTGTAATTTATTATTATTGATTGCTTTCATTATATCATCATCATCATTATCATCATTGCCATTAATGTAGAAAACCAGGTATTATATCAGAATATAAAAGGGCTTCAGTTCATAGAAACCCCAAATAGTTAATAGAAAATTGTTTTAAAAAAAAGTCTTTGCCTTTGTTGTGATGGTGGTGATGGTTATATTTCATTTATCCTTGTTGATACTTTGTGTAGTTTTTTTTTTAAATAAATAACTCAAAAAATAGTTCTTTTCTGATCATAAAACCTGTTGTTTCTTTGAAGAATCAAAGATCATTTGGCTGATTCTGAAATTTCTCTACTGAATTCTAAATATTCTTTAAAACATTTAGTAATAATAAGAAAGAGTGAAAAGTAGGAATTTTTCTTACTATGTAGTTTTACATTTTCTGAATATGAGATTATGCCCTGTATTTTAGATACCAGATTCTCTTTCTAATAAATGCAAACTATATATAAAAATATAATAAATATATCAGAAATTATTTGAAATCCTAACACTCTGAAGAAGTCAATATCTTCTTCTAATATGGAGAATAGTTTGATAATTACCAGAGGCAGGGCATGGGGAGTGAGCAAAATTGGTGAAGACAGGTAAAAGGTACAAGCTGACAGTTATAAAATAAATAAGTCACAAGGATTAAATGTGCAACATGCTGACTCTAGTTAATAATACTGTATTGTATATTCAAGAGAAGCTAAGTCCTTGTCATGAAAAAAAATTTTTTTGAAACTGTGTATGGCAGTGGATGTTAAGTAGACTTATCATGGCGATTATTTCACAGTATATAGAAACATCAACTCACCTTATATATCTGAAACTAATATAATATTATATGTCTATTATACCTCAATTAAAAATAGAGAAAAACAATTTTTGTATTTTATGTATTTAATTCTCTTTGTAGTAAGTCTAAACAATAAATAAAAATTTAATAAATAAACCAGAAATTATTTGAAATCCTACCACTGTGAGGAAGTCAGTATTTTCTTCTAATCCACATCTTGTCAGATGTTGCTGCTATGAATAAACATCCACGATAAACATGCACGTGCAAAATATTATGTAAAATTATGGAGCTCTCTTCTTTTTTTCGTAGAGCATTATGATTTATACACACACACATATACATTCTTTAGGAATGTTAAGAACGCTTGGAAAGCCTTCAGTGACACAAATCTAAATTATTGTCTTAAGAGTCTCTGTAGGATTGCATGTTGTAGATGTTCTCCAGTGTCTTAATAAGTTTCAACCGAGAGTGCTTTCTTTTCACTTTAGTTTTCTTCTGCTCCAGAAAAAACCTTTAATAAACAGTTGAAGAAACATGTGTAATACTCTTCTTTAAGCAAATATATTTATGCTACATGAGGTTACATTGATACAGTTTTTTAAAACAAAAGGAAAAGTATTTTGTTTTTATTTTCAGAAAGGAAAAAATGCCAAATTGATGCCCATAAGGATACAGAATTCATTTCACACGATTCAAATAAAGGGACTTTAATAAAAAGACTATTTACATGGTATATTATTTTCTTTGATCTACTGTAATAAAATACAACAAATGGAGTGACTTAAAATAATGAAAATTTATTTTCTCACTTTTTTAGCATGCAGAGGTCAATCACAGTATGTGGCCAGGATCTAAGAGAGAATCATCCTTTGCTTTTGGTGTCTCTTGACCTTTTTGGATTTTTGGTCGCATCACTCCTATCTCTGCCTGCATCTTCACATGTTCTTTACTGTTTGCTTCTAACTGCTTTTCTAAATGCCCTGTGCTTTTCTGTCTCATAAAACACTGGACATAGACTTTAGCAAACATTTTAGGCAAGGATGATCTCATTTCTTTAATTTACTACATCCGAAAAGGGGCTTTTGTTCTTTTTCTCAAATAAGGCCACATCTGCAGGTCTAGATGAACATACACTTAAGAGGACAACATTCAACCCAATACACATTGATATGGATAGTATAGAGTGAAAACTCTGGAAACTTCCAACACTAAGTAGATATTACCAAAGCAAAACCTGAAGCTACAAGAGGAAGGAATAACATTATCAGAGGAGATTTGAGATAATAGAGGATGTTTGTAGTCTTAAAGCATTAAAATAAAAAACAAAAAATGTAAAGAGAATACTAAGATTACTCTGCTTCCACCATCTCAGCTGCTGCTGGTTTCTCGCATTGGCTAAATCAAATCAGAGCACAGAGAAGGATAGAAAAGAAATATGAAAGTATAGGACAGTTAAGGAAACATATCGCAGAACACGACTCTAATCTCTGGTTATATAACACACTAGGTTTACCATTGTTTTATTGCTCAGGCAATCTCTTAACTCACTAGTTCATAGTGAGAGGAAACAGGGATGTTCAAATTAGATTGTTACAATGGAGATAATTTGTGCTGTGATTACAAAGAAACTCTTCACTTAATCCTATGAAACTAAGTAAGGTCCCTTACCATAATGTGAGGTTGTTATGATGATGTTCATCATCATTTTTTAGAAACATAGACATAAAACTAGGTTGTTTTTCTATTGTATCTACATGACAATTCTACAAGAATGTCCTTTTCTGTAATTCAAGTCTTTGCATCATTGTAATAACATACTTAGTAGTTTTCTCAGTGCCATCATGATGTCTTTGTTCCTCAGAGTGTATATTATGGGATTCAATGTTGGTGTCAAAACGGTATAGAAAAGAGAGATCACTTTCCCAATTCTTTCAGATTGATGTGATTTTAGTTGCAAATAATTGATAGTAGCCGTTCCATAGAATAAACCCACAACGATCAGGTGAGAAGAACAGGTGGAGAAGGCTTTCGCCCTTCCTCTGGCTGATATTGTAAGAATGTTGGCAATAATTTTTCCATAGGAGACAATAATCAATATAAATGTAACCATCATAAATACCACTGCAGCTAGATAGACTGCAATCTCATTCAGAAGTGTGTCTCCACAAGCAAGCTTGAGAATTGGGGGAATGTCACAGAAGAAATGATTAATTCTGTTAGACTCACAAAAGGGCAGAGAAAAAATCTGACATGTTTGTCCAATTATGGCTGGAACTCCACTGAACCAGGAGGCAATGGCCAGCTGAACACAGACCTCATGGTTCATGACCAGTGGGTAGTGCAGAGGGTTACAAATAGCCACATAGCGGTCATAGGCCATCGCTGTCAGAAAGAAACATTCTGAGCCTCCAAACGTAAGGACAAAGAACATTTGTGTGGCACAAGCAACTAAAGAAATGTTTCCTTTCTGGGTCAAAAGATCCATGAGCATTCTTGGGACAGTGGCTGTTACATAACAAATTTCTAAAAAGGAAAAATTATTAAGAAAGAAATACATGGGTGTCTGGAGGGCAGGCTCAATTCTTGTTATCAAAATTATGATGCTGTTGCACATCAGGATAGTTAGATAGATGACCAAAAATATTCCAAAAAGAATCCATTGGCTATTGGGAATATCAGAGAATCCCAAAAGAACAAATTCCATTATTGTAGTTATATTTGATTTTTCTATTTTCAATTGGTTCTCCATCTGCATATATGGTCATTTCAAGATGGTTATTCATTTATGTTCTTGAACCACATTTTCTTCTTTTGTTAATTGCTTTGGATGCATGAATGTATTTCTATATTTTTTAAAGTCATGTCCACCATCGCTGTGCTCTGTTTCTGAAAAATGCATTTTGAAACCTCAGAAAAAAAGTGATGTGCATTTGAAATCAATCCAAAAAATAAAATCTAACAGTTTTTTTCATACAATGAGTTAATGATATGAGAAAAAAATGAGAAGTGTGAATTCTTATTTAGAGCTTATCGTGCAGAAGAAATTTCGTATTATTTCATTCTGTAAAGTGTGGAAAATTGGTAAATATTTTTGCTATTGTATTTGTCTGGGTTCACCAGTTTTTTTTCTGAATTGATTGATTTATGCAACCTTGTTTCAATTTAAAGTGTTTCCCATAATATTTTTGTTTAATTTTTATTTAAAATGAGTTTTAAACTCTTTCATTTATAGTCTTATGAGAATTACTTTTCTTAGACCAATCCTTTGTTAGTGAGGGAATAAATACATGAAATATTATCATGCTACTTTATATATCTCTCTCCTCATTTACATTAAATATAGAAAGCATTAATCCCAGCATATTGTTCAATAACTTTCCTTATTAACACCCCATACAGTGTATGATAAATATCAATTAACTTTTAACTGAATCAATAAATTCAACCCATTCGTCCCGATATTTTTTACATTTCCCTCCCTTCCTAGATAAGATTCTAGTATCAAAGAGTTCCTCTGAACTAAATACAATTCCCTTTCTCTAGTTTCCCCTTGTAACTTTTCCTAATAAAGTGTAACTTTATTTAAGTCCAATTATTACTTAGTCTGGGAATATGAATGGCTGTAGGCTATGAATAAAACTTAAACACACACACACACACACACATGCACACACACACAATGTTCTTTCACTTCATATTAATTCCATTCATATCGGACAGTCAATACTGCTTGACTATTTCCACTACAATTTATCAGTACTTGACCTTTAACTCTCTAAAACCAATATACATCAAAGAGTATGATTTCTGTCTCATCACTCTACTACATACGTCTTCACCTGTCAGCCCCAGCTGATATTTTTTCATTAATACTTTGGTAAATAAGCTGCAGACAAATAGTCTCTTACATTTCCCTATTTTCATTAGTACTGGTTCTCAAAATTACTTTAAATTAATAATGGTGATTATAAATGTCTTTACCATCATCATTTGACCTACATCTAATTTTTTATTGCTTTATAATTAAGAAAGTAAGGAACTACGTGAGTTATCATAAGAAGTTAACTCATTTTCAAAGAGAGATTTTAGAATTTCATGTCTTTCTGTTGTATTTTTTGTATCTTGATCCTGAAATTAAGAACTATCTTTAAATAAAATAGTCTAACAAAACAATTACAGCTTACCTTCATAGATTTGCATGAAGATTTCTGTGTGAGTGGAGGTGTTTATTAACGTGTAAACTTGTTAAGTTCTTCTGTCATGTTGAGGAGCCACTGTAACTCTATAACATTCTTGCTTGTGTCAAACGTCGACTGCTCTTAAATAGGAAGCAGCCACGCTCACCTGGGAGAAATCTTCCCTTGTGTGTCAATTAAATTCCTAAACAGCACTTTTTTTTTTCTTTTTCTTTTCTTTCTTTTTTTTTTTTTCTTTTTGCAATCATCTGGGTTTATTTTTTTAAATCACTTTCCTTGCTCTTCTCTTCACCCCTTCTTGGCATGAACCTCCCCTCAATGGGGTGTTCCTTGGTGAAGAAACACCTCTTAACTGTCAAGTACTACTATCAGAAGAAAGGTAAAAACTGTTTTTTGAGTTGTATTTCAGACTATTAATAATTAGTGTGGATTTGCCTTCCTTACTTTTATTCCTATTATTGATCCAAATCTAGATCGTCCACACTGTTAGAACATGTGTCACATGTTGTATCACATGAGCATGGCATGCTTGGTCTCTTCAACACACTGGGTGGTGAGAGGCCTTTTCCGAAGTGGAACTCTGTTGATAGATTAACCTTTTGGAAATTACGGCATGTTGTTACTGCTAATGAAAAAGAGCTGGATGGTTATATTCATTTTATGATATCTACTTAGGAGTTAGGCAAGGTTTCTAGCTGGTTCAAACTGTAAGCTACCACAAAAACAAATATTTTAAGCAGAAATGTTTATCACAGAAAACAAACTTTACGCTAGAGTCCTTATTCCATTTCAGCTACTTCGAAGCAGGTATGGAGGTATCATTATCATATACAATAATTCTACTAGTAATTATATTTGTTTTGTCCTATTTCAATGTTCTTTGAGTATTTGACATGTGTTTCTAAACACATTTCTTTTAGTATTTTAAACTTCCTTCTCTTTACTACAACATAGCTCATTTACATTGGCCCTCTGTGCTCTTTACTATGACTGATATGACATTTTTGAGGGGTTTCCATCATGCTTATCTACAAATGAGAACTGCATGCATGGTTTTCCTCCAGGATGTGTGTCACTCCTTTATAGACGGGGAAAAATTGAATGGCAATCTCTCATTAACATTAAGAATTTGGATATTTTCTTATTTAATTAAACATCACCACCACTGAAAAAAATACGTAAAACCTAAAACAATTCCTTAGCTACATCAGTGGCTTAACAATATAAAGAAGCCTATTACACCCGTTTCACAGATCAGTTTTCTAGTAAGATATAAGAAAATGCTGGTTCCTCTCACGTCAGGATCCTATGGTTCCCAAGTTTGTACTTTGTGGTTCCCTGTTAGATTTTCAGCATTCAGAGAGTTGAGAATTACAGACACATGCAAAATCAGGAAGGAAGTATGCTCTTAAGAGACTCAGCACAGAAGAAACACATTAAATCTATCCACACACCATTATAGGAACTAATCGCATGTCTAACAAAGACGTAAGGGGGCTAGAGAATGTTCACCATGTGTCAACGACATGGAAATATATTTGGAGAGCACCGTCCTCAGTTTGGTAACTAACAGGTGCTACAGATTGCTGTAACATATGTATATTTAGATTTAAGTTTTAACCGGACATTTAATAACAATAATTATGTATGGTAAATAGTTATGTATTCTATTTGGAGTTTTAGACATAATTGTTTCTAATGTAATGTTATTATAATTTTCATTTTTAAATTATCAATGTTACTGAAGTATGATTTACAGAAAATAGAGTACACTCAACTAGATTTAATAAGATTTCAAACGTGATAAGATTTAAGATTTAAGAAATATATACACCCATGAAAACATCTCCAAAATGATGATGCAGAACTCTCACAATATCTCGAACATTTCCTCACGTAGCTTTGTAATCCATCCTTCCTCGACCCCAACCCAGAGAAACATGAATCAGATTTCTGTAGCTGTCAATCATTTATAATCCATCAGAATGTATTCTTTTATCCTGATGTCTTTGCTCACTGTAGGGATTTTAAGATTTATCTATATTCTACCTATGTTTAAGTCATTTATTGTCAGTGCTGACTTGAACTTCAAGCTTTATTTTGTCCATTTACTTATCTTTTATGGAATTTGCATTATTTCTTGATTTTGGGCTATCTTAGCCTGAAAGAATGTAACTTGGAAATTATCTAGATTTCATGCATCATCTAGATTGTTTATTTGTTACATTTCTCAGTTCGTGCCATAGATAGATTTGTTTTTCTTTTAGATACAGGTATTCACAAAAAGATAAATTGGAATCAGGTTTCTCTTGTTATATAACTATATAAGATGCTGCACTATATTCTTCAAGATGCACAGAAAACTTTGGACCCTCCAGATTGGTCAGTATGTCTGCCAAACATCTGTTTATCTTTTAAACTAAGCTGATATGTCCCAAAGGTGACCCATTATTCTCACATGCAAAGCTAGATCTTTCTAATGTAATACGCTCATATCCTCCCAATGTAATTTCTATTTTGAACCTTATTAGATTGTATTTTTTTATTTCATAATTTGACACCCTTTTCTTTCAGAAACTCCTTAATTCCATAGTATTTGTCTGGTTTACTTTCTGGTGAACATCCGGCTCTAAGAATAGAGTCATCTACCTAGAATACTCGGCCTCTTTTGGAGACCAATGATTTACACCCATTTATTTAATTTTTCATAATCAATAATCATGTAGGTTGTGTTCTCTTACATTGTTAGCAGGGAGTAAAATGTCTGAAAAGGAGTGTGAATAAAAATACAATATACTTTACTGTCAACAAGAGTGAAAGTAGGGAGACCAGATAGAAAGTTATTGCAATGACCTGTGTGGGAGACGAAGGTGGCAGGATCAGGGTGCAGTTGTGTATATATAGTAAGAAGTGGTCATAGGATTTACATAGACTTTAAGCTTAAACATTTCCTTCTGTTTTGATTCGGATTTTTATCATACATAAAATCAACCACATTAGAAAATATGACATATTTGTGTGTGCCAGGGGGATGGGTTCACATAAAATATATTGTGTTCATCTGAACAGATCTATAATGAATAGTTACTTCATATGAGTCTCGTATGAAGATATAAGCCTTATCTTCAGGGGTGAAAATGTAATATGTATACATTTTAAATAGAAAAATCAAAAATAAGAAATAAGTAAACTGTATTTCGCAATTTTTGTTAACACTGAAAAAAATCCATTTTAATGGCCCATTTAAAAATAAAAACTATTTCTTGTCACTCTGCAATATATATATTGCATTATGTGTTTACCTCCAATAGATTTCTTTCTGTCACCACATATTTGAAACCTATTACCTCATGCACCAGCCCCCCTACCCTCTGGTAACCGATAACCACTGTTCATGTTCATGAGTCTCTGTTTGTCATGTCTGTTTGTTGCTTTTAGTTTATATCCCACGTATAAGTGATATCATATGGTCTTCAACTTTCTGTGTGGCTTGTTTCACTTAGCATGATCATCTCAAGGTCCATTCATGCGACTAATTAAATGTAGAAGAGCTGAACTTGAGAGCAGAGAAAAGGGCTCAATTTATGAAGTATCTAAAATCCCAAATCTCAGAATAACTGGATTCATCTCCCACACATTGTTTCTATTTCTGTTTTAATGCAAACTAAAGCATTCAGTGGAAGAAATATATAATATTAGTGTTTACTTGTGAAAGATCTTGTTTTCATGTATGATTTCATTAAACACTCAGGACAGGGAAAGTGGAAAGCGTGCAGCCAACAGCTGCCAGCAGGTACATAAGAAGCAGGCAGGCTACTAAGCAGGCAGGCTACACATGGAAAGAGCCAGCACCTCTGAGAAGAGCCTGGCCATTCTACCGTAGGCCTCCAGGGCCAGATAGACTTATGGGCTGAGAGTATGGCCCACTGATGTTCAGACATCACCGATACCTTCACGAACATCCGTACGGCTAAAGTCACCTACATAGACCATTGAAAACATTATTGACTGGTTAGGCTTGATGATCTGTGACAAACCATAAGTTTGTGACAAACCATAAGTTTGCTGTGCCACATCCCAGATGATTGTACATAGCAGCTTCTATCACGTGTGACTTCAATGACACAGTTAAAGACAAAAACTGAGAAATATCGCCCTCAAAACTGTAAATTTGATTGTGTCTTGAGCAAGGCCTGGCTCCCTCTCAGTTCCTTCCCAGTTCTCCTAAGCCAATGTCCTATCTACCTTCATATTAATAATGCTTAGCTTTAATACTAAGATAAGTTTCATAGATTTTTATTGGAAATTGTTAGGAGATGTTTATACTCAGGAAATCTTAGAGCCTATTTTAAAGAATATGTGTCAAATTTATCCATTAAACTCTTCGTGTCCTGAACTCTTTGTAGCAGCCAAATATGTGTGCACATAGATTGTGTGTGTGTCAGTCTGAAAGAAACAAAGAGAATTGGCAATTTTTGAGGAGAAGAGCAGGGTGTAATGTTTTAATTAGTACATTCTAATCGGGCAAAAGTGTCCTGATAGCACACTTTTGCACAAATTCACACTTATTCTTTAAGAAATAAGTATGTGTATGAGGGCAATAAGAGAAATAAAAGCTAGGTTTTTTACAGTAGCAATGAAAACTACAGTCTTAAAATTAAAATTTTCTTCTCAGGAGATCATTTACTACTTACAAATGGTTATCTCTTTTAAACTTAAAACATTTTGACCTAAGTGATATATAATAATCACTTACAAATCACAAATGGTAGAGAGGAATGTATAAAGAAATAACAAATGGATATTACAAGTAATTCCAATGGCTAGTTCCATGTGATATTGTGAATTCTGTCTCTAATCAGACAGTATCTTCCTTTTCCAATGCAAGATTTTATTACAATTAAGCCTCAGTTTTTAAGACCCACTGAAGAGATAGAATGATGATATGAAGGTCTCATTTCGCATAAGTTTGGTCATTAAGTTGAGTATTACAAATCATGATTACTTAGCAAATATTATAATAAACAGTCATTGGCTAGAATCAGCCTTTGAAAGTTCATTAAATACTTTATCTAGTACAGAAAATTAATGAAAGAATCACAGAAATGAAAGAATCCTTTTCTTGGTAATTACATCCCAGAAAGCCGCCTTTACTTCCTTATTCCTGAGGCTGTAGATCAGAAGATTTAACATGGGGATCACCACCGTGTAGAACACAGAAGCCACTTTGTCCTGACCTAGGGAGTAACTGGAACTGGGTCTCAGGTAAGTATAGATGGCAGTGGAATAGAACAGAGTTATAGCTGTCAGGTGAGAGGCACACGTCGAGAACGCTTTGTGCCTCCCCTCTCCTGAATGAATGCGAAAGATGGAGAAGAGAATGTAGGGAAAGGAGATGAGAATGACCAGCAGAGTCCCGATCATATTCACACTAGCAAAAGTGGAAGTGGTGCTTTCCTTCATCCATGTGTCAGAACATGAGAGCTTAAAAAGTGAAGGGCTGTCACAAAAGAAGTGGTGGATGACATTGGAGCCATAGAATGGCAAGCTGCTTACAAAACTTGTGATAACCATGGAGTTCAACAGCCCTGCTGTAAAAGCCCCTGCTGCCATTTTAAGACTGACAGTCCTGGACATGAGCAAGTGGTAAAGCAGAGGTTTGCATATGGCCACGTAATGGTTGTAGGTCATTAACCCCAACAGGAAGCACTCAGTCATGGCCAAGGCGATAAAGAAGTACATCTGCACAAAGCAGCCAGCAAAGGAGATGGTTTTCTTCTCTGACAATAAATCCACCAGCATCTTTGGGGTGATGGTGAAGGAATAACAAACATCCGCAAAGGGCAGGTTGGCCAGGAAGAAGTACATGGGTGTGTGAAGTTGAGAGTCAGCCCTGATTAAGAGGATCATGCCAATTTTCCCCCAAACTGTAAGTGTGTATACCACGAAGGACAGCAAGAAGAGAGTGATCTATAGTTCCAGCGTGTCTGCCAATCTCAACAAGATGAACTCAGTCACTAAAGTATAATTTGTTTTAGTCATTTGTTAGCAACAGAGTCTTCTCAACTTGAATTAGGTGTAGATATTTCTCTGTCCAGCATTAAAAGAAAATCATAAAAATGTTGATGATGATATTCACACATGGGGAAAAAACAACCTAGGATAACATAGCTTAGTAAATAGAGTGACTGAGGAAAGAAGAAAATTAATGGACAAGTGGACAAGCATGTAAATTTATTAAGCACTTATCTACTCAATCTCGTTTTACTCCTCTCAAAGCACTGGGCAAGTCCACACACTTCACCTCAGTTTCTGCAAATGCACCATATGTTGTTTTAGTTTTTTCTCCACCCTCCCATACCCCAAATACAAAGGATACAGATCACCTGCTGCAGTATCTCTCATTCTGTGAACAGGCGTGTGAGTTTCACTCAAATCTATTTTTTTCCCTCAATACCACTCTGATTAATATTTAATTCCAAAATTCATGCATTGCCTCCCAAAAATTCTTATGTAAATCAAGCAATGAATTTATTGACCATTTTAAATGATCAATATTTGGACATCTATTCTATCTTTAAGAATAATTTTTTAGTCTTTTAAACATCAATCAAATAACTGTTCTCATCAGAAAGCACACTATCAAATTAATGTCATGTAGCATCAGACACTGTACCTGCCTGCCTCTGTAAATAACAGCACCAATCCTCAGGAGCTTCCAGACCAGTCTCACTTGTGTAATTTTCTTTTTTTATTATAATCAGTTGAAATTTAAAATGAAAAAAGAAGAATTTTATGTTTTAAATGAAATGAAATGCAATGAAAATTTGCATGACTTATATGAAAGATTTGAGACACATTCTGAGTAAGTACATATTGCTGCACTTTTATTTTGTTTTCCGTAAAGAGAAATGGATAATCATGGGGATGGGATTATAGGGTTTAATTGTGGAGTCAATCCTCTAAATGAAACTCCTATTCTCAAGAGAAAAGAGAACATAGTCACATGGAAATACATGGAATCATGTGTTGCATCACCAAGTTGTCCCTGAACTCTGTGTTTCTTTAAACTGTTTTATCAAAGTAAAATATAAAAAGTAATTTCTTATTACGCTGCCTCTCTTTTGGTATTTTACCTATTTCACATAGGTGCCAAGCTCACTAACTGTTTATTATTTTATTATTATTCTTCCCTTTCTTTGCCAGTGAGTGTGTGTGTGTGTGTGTGTGTGTGTGTGTGTGTGTGTGTGTGTGT
>PVKZ01008680.1:0-14616 GCA_004027375.1 Macroglossus sobrinus
GAAAGAAAGAAAGAAAGAAAGAAAGAAAGAAAGAAAGAAAGAAAGAAAGAAAGAAAGAAAGAAAGAAAGAAAGAAAGAAAGAAAGAAAGAAAGAAAGAAAGAAAGAAAGAAAGAAAGAAAGAAAGGAAGAAAGAAAGAAAGAAAGAAGGGAAGGGAAGGGAAGGGAAGGGAAGGGAAGGGAAGGGAAGGGAAGAAAAGAAAAGAAAAGAAAAAGACATAAGAATCTATAGCTTTTAAAAATTAAAAAAGTTTGCCTTTTGGGAGGTGGCAGTGGAGGGCAGGGCTCAGGTTTGGGAACAGGTAAGATCAGAAACTCTGTTTTCATTAAAGCCCTGTGATACCATTGTCTTTTCCCATTATGTAAACATAGTCCTTTAAGAAAAATTACAATTAACTTTTAAAAGAAATCAGAAAAGAGCCATCTGCCCAGCGGCCAACCAGCCTATCCCCACTCCACGCAGACATCACTAATCAACCTAAGCCTGCTCTCCCATTGACCCGGGAGCCTCTGGAATCCTCATTGTAGCCTGCCAGAGAGGAAGCCCAGCCTGGGATAAGGTTCTCACAGTTTAGACAGGCTCTTATCTGCCCGGAATTCTTACCCCGCATTACTCCGGGTCCACCTGGCTTCCCTAGCAGTGTCGTTAGAGCTCCCAGAACTCCCCACGCCAGCCCTCGGAGAAGGGGCAGCAGTTCCGAGGTGCCCTCCTTGCCTTTCTGGTGGAGTTCCTGCTGAGCCCAAACTACCAGCTCTCCATCAGTCACTGGCAATAACATTTTCCTTCGATGTGCTTTACTGCAATTCTCAGAAAGTGATGAGTGCTAACAGACCCCGGCCCTGTGCAAAGGGGAAACGTTAGTATTATATTTGGGTCAACTTCTGATGTATAAGAAACTTTTCCATGTTTGGACAGAAATTGAAGTGCCAGCCATGTCTTTCCTGACTGCCTTACGGTTCTTCTGGGAGGTGTCACTCTATGGCATAAGCTGAAGATAATGGGCGGGGTCTAATGAATGGGTCCTCCTTGATCGTGTGAGAAAACTTTGCTGCTGTTCCACAGGCCCTGGACCTCTGGATCCCAACCCTCCCTATGCCCAGCATCATCCCAGTGCTAGGCTCCTCATCAACTCCATAACTCCATCTCTAACACTAAACCCATAAGTAGGGTCATTTAATTCTTTTTTAATTTTTCAATTACAGTTGACATATGATGTTATATTAGCTT
The DNA here is from genome assembly GCA_004027375.1 of Macroglossus sobrinus. Classification (NCBI taxonomy): domain Eukaryota; kingdom Metazoa; phylum Chordata; class Mammalia; order Chiroptera; family Pteropodidae; genus Macroglossus; species Macroglossus sobrinus. The sequence goes on from PVKZ01008680.1 coordinate 1,227, forward strand.
CAGATGTACAGCATAGTGCAGTTAGACACTTAAATAACTTACAAAGTGATCCCCCGATAAGTCTAGTACCCATCTGACACCAACCATAGTTATTAAAATATTATTGACTATATTCCCTGTGCTGTACTTTACATCACTGCGACTGTTTTTATAACTAGCAGTTTGTACATTTTAATTTCTCCCCCTTTTCACCCATCCCCCAACCCCCTTCCATCTGGCAACCATTAAAATGAGTTTGTTTCTTTCACGTGCGGGACTGGGAAAGTAGGAAACGGAACTACATCTGCTGATGGGCTCTACAGCCAGGCACAGTGCTAGGCACTTCCTACTTGTCTGATCCTAACCATAAATCCTATGACTTGGATTTTATAGATGAAAACACTGAGGCTTGGACAGATTGTGATTTTGCACTTGCCACATACCTAGAAAATACAAGAATAGAAATCAGTTCCAGGTCTTTCTGAATTAAAAAAAATCTTTGTTCTTCCTCAATAATCCAAAAAAGTCTACACTCACTCGTTAACCCCTCACCAGCACCAAGCCTAGGACCATAAACAATTTGGAGTCAGCACATATGCCCATCTAGAAAAGGTTCTCCACTTAGAAATGGGTTTGGAGGATGTTTGAGACCATACCTCAGGCAGCACCAGGTCCCACTTCCTTGCTGAGGAGGCAAATCTCCACAGGTAAAAGGAATTTACTGTGTGCCTCCCAACGACTGTGTTATACCTATTCATATTTGCAGGCCTCAGAGTCTTCACACAGACATTGGCAGGATCTTAGTGTGAGCCCTACAACTGGAGGAAAAGTGAGCATTTTTATGGCCTGACTTAAAGAAGAAAAAATAGCACACCATATAAATAAGAAATCCAGCCAGAATCCCATTATGTGATTGACAAAGTTGAATTTTTTTTGTTGTTTTTCAAATAGGGCACTTAATTTTCAACACAGGCCTCTGGCTCTTCTTGTAGTTGCCTAGTCCGTTGAGGCCCATGTCCTAAGGTTGACAGTTATTTTCAGCATAAGTTCTGACCTACAGTTCCAGGGAGCGCTATTCGTATATTCTGCCATGGCAGGACCAGATTCTGGACCTGTGGACTCCAACCCAGTACAAGGAAGCCCTGTCCACTTGCTCCAGAGCCAAACTACTACCAGCTGTGACATTCCTCTCCTAGCAACTGAAGAAACACGCAGATAAAAGATCAGTAAAGAGCACAGACAATTTTAAACAACATGCTTAACCAACATGACCTAATCGACATATTTAGAATACTTGGCCCTACATCTGGAGAATACATATTCTTTCTAAGTGCATATGAAACATTTACTGGAATAAACCCTAAACTGGACCATGAAATAAGTCCTGAAAGTTTTAAAAAGATGAAAATCAGAATATTTTATTTGATCAAAGTAGCACTGAGTAAGAAATCAATACCAGAAAGATAAATAGAAAATCACCAAATGTTTTAGAAATTAAGCCACATACGTTTAAAAAACCCATTGATCATTGAAGAAATAGAAATGGAAAGTAAAAACATTTTGAACCAAGTGAAAATACAACATATCATACATATTGGACTATTTGGACTAAAGGACTATTTCTAGAACTAAATACATATATTAAAATTATAAATAAATATAGTTAAGTAATTGCATATATATTTAAAAAGAAGAAAGATTGAAAATAAGTTTCCATTTCAAGAAGCTTGGGGCAGAAAAACCACAAATTAAACCCAAGAAAAATAGAAGGAAAGATTTGATAAAGATAAATGCAGAGATCAATGACATAAATTAAACATACATACAATGAAGAAAAATCAACAAACCCAAAGGTTGATAGTTTGAAAATATTGATAAAATTTATAAATGTTTATCAAGACTTATTTTTTTTTACCCTTGCACAGATCATTTTATTTTCTCCTGTGGGTATAAACAGTGAAAACTGCTTTTTAAAAAAAGGAAATACAAGTAACTAATTACACAGATTAAAAAGAGACCATCACAACAAATCTTACAGATATGAAGAACTTTAAGACAATAAATTTGAAAATTTAATGAAGTGAAAAATTCCAGAAAAACACAATTTACTACAATTAACATAAGAACAGAAAATCTGAATACTCTTATAGCTATTAAAGAAATTAAGTCTATAAATTAAAGATGTTCCACAAAGAAAATTATATACTCAAATGGCTCTAACTGTGACTTCTTACACAAACCTTTCCAGAGAATAAGAGACACTTTTTCCAACTTTTTTTATGAGGACCATAACATTGATATCAGAACCTTACATAATAAAATTACAGATACAAAAATCCTAGGCAAGATAGTAATGAATCAAATCTAATAATAGGGCAAAAAGATAATATATCTTGACCAAACTGGATTTACTTCAGAAATAAAAAGTTGACTTAATATTCTAAAATAAAGTAATACATCACATTAACTGAATAAAGGAGAAAGAAATATGTGCATCTCAAATATGCTCATATCTCAAATATGCTCATGGACAAAAACATATGATAAAATTCAACAACAATTCAAGATTAAAAATAAAAAAAAAAAACTCTTACCAAACTAGAAATAATGGAGAGAGTCCTTAATCTGATAAAGGATATAAATAAAACTCTACATCTAACCCCCACATATTTTTTCAATTCAATATTATAGTAGAGGTCCTACCTAATACAATAAGGCAGGAAAAAGAAATAAAAGGTGAAAAGTAAAGAAAAAAGTAAAATATCAGTTTTCATAGAGGACATGATTAAGTGTACAGGGAGAATCCAAATGAAACTACAAACTATTCAATATATTTAGCTAATCTAGCAAGGTTGTTGGATACATAACTGCATATTTAGGTAACATTGAAAATAATCAATTAGAAAATTAAATTTTGTAAATGTCAAATATAATAGCACCAAAAATTATAAAATATTTAGAAGTAAATGTAACAAAAAATTTGTAAGATCTATACAACAAAACCACAAAGTGCTACCAAGGGATATTTTCAAAGACTTAACATCAGTTAAAAAATATGCCATTTTCACAGGTTAGAAGACTCGACATTGTGAGAATGTCGATTCTCCCTAATTAACTTATAAATTCAATGTGATCCCAATCAAAATCCCAATAGACTTTTTGTGGAAACTGAGAAGCTGATTCTAAAATGTATATTAAAATGCAAAGGACTTAGCTATAGCAACCTTAAAGATCAAATCTGAAAGAATTATGCTATCAGATAACAAAACTTATAAAGCTACAGTAGTAAAGGTAGTAATGAAAGCACAGGCAAAAACACATGGACCAATGGAATGAAACCGAGAATCTAAAAATAGACCCACACATACAAATCATCTGATATACAATAAAAATACACTGTAATTCAATAAGGAGTCTTTTTAGTAAATGGACCTGCATAAATCTACATACAGAAAAATGAGTTTGGATCCCCTATTTCACACTAAATACAAAAATTAATTCAGCACAGATCAAAGACTCAAATGTGAAAGTTAAAACAATTAAGCTTCTAGAAGAAGACATAAGAGAATATTATCATAAACTTGGGGTGGGCAAAGATTTCTTAAACAGAACACAAAGAGCATTATTTAAAAGTCTGAAAAACTGGACTTTCTTAATATTAAAGACTTCTGTTCATCATAATGCAACATTTAGAGAATTACCAACCAGGCAATAGACTGAGATAAGATATTTATAAGTCATATATCTGACAAAGGACAAGTGTACTCAGAATATTTAAAGAACTCCTGCAAATCAATATGAAGAATGATTAACCCCATATTTTTTTAAAAAATAGGTGAAAACCTTGAGCAATCACTTTACAAAAGGATAGCCAAATGGCCTGTAAAGACATAAAAACTGCTCAACATCACTAGTCATCATAGCAATGCAAATTAAAACCATAATGAGGTATCAGTACAAGACAACCAATGGAGCTCAAACTCAAAAGACTTATAATACCACGTATTGATGAGTCTATAGAGCAACTAAAAGACTCATACATTTTTGATGGGATTATAAATTAATGCAATCACTTTGGAAAACTGTTTAGCAGTATATACTAGAGCTAAACACATGCCTACCCTATGACCCCACAAGAGAAAAGGGTGCACATGTCCACTCAAAGATAGGTACAAGAATATTCTTCGTACCCTAATGTGTAATAACCCCAAACTAAAAACAATCCAATTTTTATCAACAACAAAATAGTTAAACCAACCACTATATACTCATATAATGGAATATTACACAGCAGGAAGAAAAAGGATGACTCTCACAAATATTTATATTGTTGAATGAAAAAAGCCAAACTTAAAAGAGTACTTAGCATACAATTTCATTTATATTAAGTCTGGGAACAGGCAAAACTAATCTACGGAGAAGAGTTTAGAATAGCGATTACTTTTGGTGGGTATATTCATTTAGAAGGAGCACAAGGGAACTTTCTGGAGTATTAGAAATGTTGTCAATCTTTATTTGAGTGGTGACTCCATATCAAAATTCATTGAGCTGTACACTTAAGATTTTGAACTTTACTGTACATGAGTTCTCAAAAGTCAAAAGAATATCTTGATGATTGGAAATCAAAGAGATGGAAGTTTTCTTTCACAAATTTGTCTCAGTTTTGGCTTGGTTGCACAGCCATTGCACAGAGTTCAGTAGATACTTTAAAATATGCTATTTATCAATATTGTTTTGGGACTATCTCTTATAGAAATTAATATATGAAGTAAAATATTTTTCCTTAAAATTTATGTCTTCGTGAACACTGATTATACTCATTTCTAGCTCTCCACCTGACCTGACTTTCTATTCTGTTTCACTTGATCAGAGGACACTAGTCACACCGTTTTATAAATCTGAAGTTCAAGAATTCCTTTCAGCAATGAAAACATCCTTAAAACAATTGCTGGATTCCCCTATAGTGGCTTAAAGCTCTGTGGAAGTTTTATTATTTGTTCTTTTTATTATTAGTTCTTTTGTGAAAGGTAGCTATGTCTTAAAATAGCAACCTTCCCTGCAGACTAAGAGAGAGACGTAGGTGTAATTGTGTACATATGTCCTTATGAGTGTGTACATAAATTCATAAAGTTCTGGATATGATTATACATTTCTTCTTAAAAAGACATTGAGAGGTATCTTTTGTTTCTCTTGGGAACATAATGAATATGAGAGGAATATAGTGGCATCCATTTTGTTAAAAAGAAACAGATTTCCTATGAAAATATGGATTTTATATACAACTTGACATTTGAAGACAGAGATGGTAAAAAAAAAAAACAGTCAGGACTGTTAGATTGTGGATGCCAAATACTTAACTAAAAACGCCTCAAGCAAAATAAAGGGGGATTATCAGGAGGTACTGGGGTGGTTCACAGGGCTAACCTGAGCATCGCAAAGGGACAATGGGCACGAGACTTCTTTCTGTTCATCTCAGTTCTCTGCACTTGTGTACATCGATGCCATTCTCTCCACTGCCAAGGGGCCTTCTGGGCTCCAGGGAGCACGGTCATTGATAGCCCCGGCTGTTCTTTCCCTATTTAGACCTGAGAGTAAAGACACCCTCACAACAGAACCACCTTCTAACACTCTGAGGAAGGTCTCCGAGTCACCTGGCTGACGTGTGCCACCACCCTATCCCAGTTATTACGGGTCCTGAAGCAGGCATGGGGCAGACAAAAGCTGTAACTCTCCACAGCAGATGAGCTCTGAATCTCAAAAAGGCTTCACCGTCTAATTCATCTTTAACACCCCATTCATTCACTTCACTTCTCTAGACATAATCATGTCATCCTCTTCAACTTCAATACAGCATCAGTTTTCTATTTCCATTCTTTGCCTCTGAGGCTGTCAGCACTCTCAGTCTGTCCCGGGCCCTGATCTCCACCAGCACCTACACAGAATGGCTTGGAACAGTCAGAAAGATTGACAGGAGAAAAGACCATGTGAAGCAATTTGAATTATGAAAATGAGTGGTTTACACACATTTCAGATTTCTTATTTTTTTATTCACTTTAACATTCATCAATAGCACTGATCAAATCTATATGTATACATACTTACACATGGACCTGCCACTCCCACCAGGCAGAACAATCACCAGAAGGCTGAGTTTATATAATTTCAAGAACGAAGATCCACAGAGAGTACCTAAGGGAAGCTGTCTGGGCAAGGAATCATGGCATCTAGAAGCCAGGAATGAAGGGTTCTAGCCTTACATAACTGGATGAATGTTTTTGAGTGATTTGCTTCATCCTGTCAGTAAAATGAGGAAGTGGAACTAGATTGGAGGTCAGCAAACTGTGGCCCACAGGACAAATTCAGACCCCTGCTAGCTTTTATAAATAAAGTTTTATTGGAACATAGCCATGCCTATCCCTGTAAGTATTTTCTATGTCTACTTTCGCGCTACGAGTAATTGCAACAGAGTCTGTATTATTTACAAAGTCTAAAATATTTACTATCTGTTCCTTTCCAGAAAGGTTGCTAGACTATGATCTAAATTAGTCCTCACAAAACCATTTTTCCCTTGAAACACTTTCAAGTAAATAGTTTTCAATCTGAATTATCTAGATAATTGCCACATCTCTAACTTTCCTTGCCCAGGCCATAGGGACCTGTATCTGCACAGGCAGAGACAAGCAGGAAACTTATTAGTCAATGGCATTCAGTCAAAACAAACAGCCAACCACATTACTCATATTTTCCCTCCAGCAACTGCAACTGTAATGTGAAATATCCAAACACTCATCTAGCATCTCTCCATTCATCTCTCTCCGGCCATAGAAATAAATAAGGAAGGCTTAAGAAGATTCAACGTCTATTTAGGTCAAAGTAGAGTGAAATCGTGAACATTGCTGAATTCCATGCAGATGACAATAGTTGGTGAAGTAAACTATATTGGGGTCTGAATTTTCTATTTTGGCTCTCAAAATAACCAAGTTGTTTATGAAATGCCATTTTGATTTTATATTGGGTAGTGTAGCAAGAGAAGGCAAAAATTGCACTAATAAAACATTCTACTCACATTTCAGTTTTCTTGTTAGTGCATGAAATTTGGAAAACATCATGCATCCTGTGAAGCTGATACCTCTCAAAATTTGTCTGTGCAACATCACACTGACATATTGGAAAAAACCAGAAGGGAGCGAGCAGGAGAACCCCCCAACACATACATACACACACATACACACCTACCTCTGACAAAAAAAAGGAATCCAAAAGCAATAACCAATCCCAAAATGCCAGGAAGCTGGGTCATAAATTTAATACAAACGGCTCCCTCTTCACATTTTCAGTCCGTTTATCAAATTTTAAAAACGAAATGACAAGTTAAGATTATTAGTCAAAATATATAAATAAATCACCTTACATATGTGATTTCCAAGGTCTGTGAATGATTTCACAGTGGTTAGCTGTAATAAGTGAATACACAGGCAACCTAGGCTCAGGGGCGGAACTGGTCCAGGTAGAGCTGGAAGCCCGCCAATCCTCCGGCAGCACAGTTAGCTCAGAGGGCAGACACAGATGCCCAGCTGCATGTAGGGGCCTTTGAGAAGTCATTTGGTGAGATTTCTCTTACAAGGCAACTCTGACATCTTACCCATTGCTTGGTCTACGATTCCTTACACATAATTCCCTTGTTTATAGAAAGCACTTTTTTTAGACATCTCTGAAAAGCAGGGATTAAGTCAACTTATCATAAATTCCTGCTTCTAGAAACCAACTAATGGAAAACTTTTTAAAATATAGTTTGTCAAATGCTTGGGGTTTTAACAAAATGCCAAGACCTGGGAGTCATAAATTATCTGGTGGAACAGGAGGCCTCACAGAGAACGAGGAATGCTGGCATTCTGTATTCAAGAAGAATTGGTGGAAAATTCCCTATCTTAAACATCAGGCCTGTTCTTCACCTGTGTAGATTTACACAACGTGCAGCATTCACAGCCTTTAGATAGCTGCCAAATGCCAAATAAAAACAGAGCAACAAAACAAAAAGTTCTTTGAGTAGCTCCCCTCAGTTGGCCCAGAGCCAGGTCTGCCATGCAGGCCCCCTGCCCCTCTGGCATCACCCTGTCCCTGCTGTTAATAGTATTAGTGGTGTTGGAACAAAGCCAGTTGTCTTCCTTTTCAAATCAATTTGTCTGATAGTGTAGATTATTGTGTTAGGTAATCTGTCACTTCTCTAAAAGACCACTCTTTAACATCCTTTCTACACATATTGCTCCCTGAGCATTCGAAGGCATTACGGTGACAACCATTTCATGCCCAGCTTATTCACCTCAAAATAAGCCACCTTCTTTGGGCACCTTCTCAGGTAAACAACAAATGCATTTTTAAACAAAAAGCTACACAAATCTAAATTTCTTAGATTATTTATGCAATACATGTAAACATTAAAAGCAGATCTATGCCAACAAAGACCAAAAAAATGACCCCATGATGTGTCTAAAAATCATTTGTGACTCAGTTATATGAACAGTTCCTGTGAAGGATTCAGGAAGTTGGACCTCTCTAGGCAGTTTCCTCAGTTCTCCACTTCACTTTGTGAGTACACATAGACTGGGAATGAGAAACTTTTTTAAATTTTTTTAATGAATATTTTTAATGTACCCTAGGAAGAAAATATGGACTATTTTCCAAAAGGACATTTGCTGCTTTGGAGTGCTGAGTCCTGGTCTCATGTCTCTGAGAAAGTGTCCCTAATTCAAGAGACTACCCAAAATTATGAGAACAAACAGCAATATTTCCTATATTATGCATGTGTCCATTTGAAATTGCATCTCTATATATGCAAAAGAAACCTGACTCCAGTGACTAATCAAAAGGGCTTTATTTCTCAAACATAACAGGAAGTCCTAAAGTGGCTAAGGACAAGTGTAACCTTTCCCAACACCAGCCAAGACCTAGCCTCGCTGGACTCTTCTTCATGTTTCTTGCCTTATGGTCACAAGATGGTGGTCCACGTCCAGTCTTTGTGCGTCCCAGGCCTGGCGAGTCCCAGGTCTGGCTGTGATCCAGGCCCACGGCTAGGAATAAAACCCCAGATTTAGAATATTACATTAGTGTATTAGGTCGCCTGCATCTAAAATACGTAAACATAATTCATCTTATTGTATCACACATGTGTGGCTGAATGTCATTATTATACTCTGCTATGTGTGGAGCCCTGTGGTACCCTGGAGAGCAGAAGGGGAGCACAAATAGGGGAGCAGGAGAAGTGCGTGCAATACCGCACTCCCTCCCCAACAGAAGTGCGCTCCCCACAATAAAGTTGGTGCCTGCCGTTTCATTCTCATGTCGGCCTCTTCTACATTCTTCCAACTGGACGTCTCACCATCGAACCTTCCCTTCTCGATCAGCTCAGTGCTGATAGTCCCCATCCAGACAGAAAGGAAAGTAGAAAGAAAGAAGGGGACACCAGCATACAGCAGAAAAGCAAAATCTTTTTACAAAATCTCCAGCAAATTTATACTAATGGAAAAGTTGAGACATATAGTGGCTGAGTACATTGCTACCTCAAATGGGATTAGCATTCTCTCAATAAGGCAGGAGGGGAGATAGATACTTGCAAAACCACATTTTGGTCAACTACAGAACCACATGTACGATGGTGATCCTGTAAGATTATGACAGAGCTAAGAATTTTCTATTGCCTAGTGGCGTCATAGCTGCCATAAGGTTGTAATGCCTTAATGTCCTAACACAATCCATTATTCTGGTGTTTGTGGTACTGCTGGTGTAAACAAACCTACTGCACTTCCAGTCCTATAAAGCAGGGGACCCTGATCCCCCAGGCCGTAGATCAGTACCAGTCCATGGCCTGTTAGGAAATGGGCCACACAGCAGGAGGTAAGTGGCGGGCGAATGAGCAAAGCTTCGTCTGTATTTGCAGCCGCTCCCCAGAGCTAGCATCACCATCTCAGCTCCACCTCAGATGCTCAGGCATCAGATTCTCATAGGAGGACCAGGCCCTGGTGCCAAAAAGGTTGGGGACCGCTGCTATAAAAGTACAGCACATGCAATTACATGAGTGGGCTGCACCTCTAGGTTTGTGTAAATGTGCTCTATGATGTTCATACAATGAAACTGCCTAACGACACATTTCTCAGAACATGTGCCCCTCCACAGTGGCACGTGACGATGTCGGGAAGGTCTCCAGCGGAGTCTGTCCCAGCAGGTTCTTAGTCACGCATCTCTGCTCAGAGAAGCCACACCACACCTAGACTTCAAAGAAATAGGGTGTCTTCTCCAAGGCTCTGGTAAGTACCTGAGGCATTCACGCCCTAAAAGAAACAATTTTGACCCGAACTTTTAGGGTGTGAATCCTGAGTTAACTCTCATGCCTTCAGCAAAATGGGCAATTATGGAATCAAGATGTGATCACTACTAATTCTGGAAGCAAGTACCTCCAGGATTTACTCATACGAGATTGACCATGACACATGAACCAAACACAGAGTCACCACAAAAACAACAACAACACACTATTTACTACTTCCTCATTGAAATTATCAGGCTGTATAAACTCCTACAGAAATGGACAACTTCCTGGTTCGGCATATTGCAGAAAGTACTCCTGTTACATCAAAAAGGGAAAGATGGAAGGAATACAAAAGATATTTACTTTATTTATAAAATAGAAAGATGGGGGGGTGATTATTCACTTTAACAAATGAGTTTTCCTTAAGATGATTTTTAAGAGCAAGATTCTCCAATTACTCTGTAGCCACTCAGTTTATTTGCCTCTTTTACAAGAACACATCTAATTGCAAAAATGTAACCTGATGCTTGTATTTCATAAGGACTTGGCACAAGATTGGCACCACATTAGTAACTATCAAAGCCAGATAAAGGGAACTCAGAGGATTCAGTATGGTCTAGTCTCTCCTTTAGTTTTATATAATAACTTTTTTAAAAGATTTGCCACTAGAAAACGGAAAGTTCTGATTCCTTCTTTCTAAAAATGTTTAAAAACTTCTCTTCTAATTTAAAGGAGAGTGTGCTGTGTAGAAAACATACCCAGCTCAGTATGGGAATGCAGAACAGGAACATGTTAATTAAAAAAAAAAAAAAACTATGTTTAGATTCAGCACAAAGGGTTTCTGCTGTGAAAATGAGCATTCTTTTGAGAATATTTTAAAGTATAGTATACTCTTTTGAGTGTACTTTAAAGTATGTTACTGTGGTTAGGGATGCTACTCAACGTGGGAAGAGAATCTCTTTGGGAGCTATGTCCCCAGAGAGGCTGTCTCTACCTTGCAGCTGGACCATTGCACTGGATGCTCAAAGCACATGAAAAATGCTGTGCTCTTCTCTCCAGCATCCCTCCTAGATAAGCAGTAGCAGGAGTTCCTCCTCATGCTTTTCTAGGACAAAGCTCTTAGAGGAAGGCTGTGGCCTCTATACAAGCTGACTTTGGTAAGCGAACCATACTTTGCACAAGAGCATGTCTTGTTCTTGGTTTAGTTATAGATCCAACCATGACTTTTAAAACATTTACCTTTTACACCTCCATTCACACTAAGGTCTTCAGTTACATGTCTATCATTTCAGAGATGAAATAATTTCTATGCTGTTTGCCTTGGTATTTCCCTTGTTTTAAAAGAGATATTCTACTCACCTCACTCTGCTCCCACACCCTCAATATGAGTGTTTCCTCAAATTCAATTATTGCTTCAGAGACATTTTTACATTTTTACATTTTTACATTCATTCATTTATTCATTTGCAATATAAACCAACTCATTATTTTCCAAATCATTCAAAGGAAGGTCCTTTCCGAAAGATGTTATACCCCTTGCACAAACCATTTCTATTTTCTATCTTCAAATAATCACTATATGGTCAAAGAACCAAACCAAACGTTTTTGTGAAGAAAAACAAGTGGGTAATATTAATTAATTATCTTGAATCTGGAGACCCAGATAATTTTTGATAGTTGCAATTTTTTTTTTTGATAGTTCTACTTGGAACACTGTAAAAACACTTTGATTTTATTAGCATTACTACCAGGCCTAAATTGTATTGACAAATGAAAATGAAGTATTAGCTTAAAATAAAACTTTGTCCATTAAGATAGCTTGTAAAGCAAACCGGATCTGTGAGCTGCTACGGTCTTTGTATATATTGTCAAATCTGTGGTAGGAAAATGTTCTATGGCTTAGTTCTGGTTCATGTTTCTTGCCCATGTAAGTATGAGACATAAATAAAATACACATGGTTAGGGCCAATTCTGCCCCCTTTGAAGCTAAAACACCAAAAAAAGAAAAAGAAAAAGTTGGCAATTCTCTGTATACCAGCAAGGGTGTTTAATTTGTACCACACTTTGCCACATTAGCGGAAATGGGGACCCCTGGAGCTATCGTGACCCACGATGAAGGTGATACGGGAGAAGGGAAGTGAGCAAAATCTCACCAAACTGCATAAGATCCTGGCCACAGGCTGATGCAGTGTTGTAAACCCATCAAACCCTGTTTCAAAAACAAATTTTCATAACCATAAAGCAAAACAACTTTTACAGCCACAAAAGCCTCCTCTCTTATAGGCCTGCCTGTAAGTTGAAGAAATACAACTTCTCCAGGGACCTAGTGACTGGTAGCCCTGTTTAAAGAATGTGTCCAATATTAGCAACCTACTTTTATGCTTTAAAAAATTATTAGATGGCCACCTAAGAAGATTTTAGAGAAAATTCCCTTTGTTTTAAGAATGTCATCCTCTATTAAAAGTTTTATGGGGGGTTGGAGGGAAGAGATCTACAATGGGGCACACATAATAGATTGAAATGCAGAAATACCCAGGAGAAAGGCCACACACTACAACATTCTTGGAAGGAGAACCTGTCTTCAAGAAATACTAACTGGGATGATGTCAATACTGAGGCATTATTACCATCAGGCACTCTGGCAGGAGAATAAGCGTGGGACTTGCCTTAAACCCTAATGAAAGCTCAGCATCATTATGTGTACAAACAAGGCATGTGCTGTCTGTGCAGAGCAGTGCTAACTTTATGCAGAGATGGCATCAGTACTTATTTACTGTGTAGTGATGCTGGGCACAACTTGGGCACATTGAAACAATGTGCTAGAAACCCAGCAGAACATATTCCAAATAATTTCTTTAGGAAACTCTTCAGAGGGCAGATATGAAATGCTAAGATGTATCTAACCATTATGTGGTACACTTAAAACTAATAAATAATACTGAATACTGAATGTCACCTATAATTGGAAAAATAAAAATTGTACTGTGGGAAGAAAGAAAGAAAGAAAGAAAGAAAGAAAGAAAGAAAGAAAGAAAGAAAGAAAGAAAGAAAGAAAGAAAGAAAGAAAGAAAGAAAGAAAGAAAGAAAGAAAGAAAGAAAGAAAGAAAG
>PVKZ01008681.1:0-14604 GCA_004027375.1 Macroglossus sobrinus
AGAAAGAGTGATTTTGTTCATTTTCTCCAGCATGAGACTGCAGTGAGGAGTCGGTTGTTGCCCCACAGGGAGGGGTACTCACTGGGAATTGAGGTGTCTGCACAGTGACCTTGGACTTCTTGACCCCATCATGTGAGACAATAAAGCTCTGTCATTTAAGCCTGATGTTGCAGGTCGTTGTGATGACATGACATAGACTGTGCTTCTGAGAAGTGGGTGCTGCTGGAAAAAGCACTGAAGAAGGTGGACGTGGATTTGGAAGCAGGTGATGATTAGGAGGTGGGAGACTTTTAAGTGTCTGCTAGAAAATTCCAAGCTTGCTGAGAGGGATGCTACAGGTGATTGTGTGGAGACCTCAGAGAGCGGTCGGGAGAGCCGTGGAGGAAGCTCCCACTCTCAGAGAACGCACACACAGTTACGAGGACAGCTGTGGTTGGAGTGTGGGCAGTGGGAGCTGTTGAGATGTGGTGTCCATGGAAACCGGAATAGGTCACAGGTTCTGGAGGAAAGGTGACCTTGTCACAAAGTGTCAAAGAGATTGGCGGTTGGGTTTGGGTTTGGGGGAAGGTGTAGCTGTGAGCAGTGAAAGTGTGTATTTAGCTGCGGGGATTTCTAAGCAAAGGGCAGAGCAGTTGGTTCTTTCTGGTGCTTCTGGTAAAATATACGTGAAGATTGATGGATCAGAGAAGGCTGTAGACATCCAGTGTTCATCAGAACTCGGAGACTAGAAAGCTGACAGCCCATCCAGCAGGCAGAAGTGTGGAGTGTCTTATGAGGCAGGCAAGAAAGTAGTTGCTGAAAAACTATTTGATAGAAAAATTCATGGACATGACCTGCAGCTCTCATCAGCCGTCTCTACACCAGCCAAGATAAGAACCGTGATTATTCCAGTAGATTCAGTGTCATTTTGAAATAAATGGGACGAAGTCATCGGGTAGAATGAAGGAAGGCAGTCTGGCCTCTTGCATTCTACAGAGGAGGATCATAAACCACTTTGGCTGTGAGGACACAGTCTGTTAAAGAAAAGGGAAGAACAGCCTTGGGGGAGACTGAGGAACATCAGGGAGGATCCTTGCTTTCAGAATCTTGAGCTACCTCCTTAGATTTGACATGTGACACGACCTCCAAGCAAGCTCAGACGTGACCACCACCTAACGGAGCCAGTAGTGTGATCACCACGCAACAAAGCTGCAGTGAGGCTTCCCTCTGGGGCCCAGAGGGTTAGACAGCACCTCAGTGGGTCTGCGATGTGGGACCGCGAAAGTACAGAGCGGGGGCATTCAGCCAGAGAGGACCATCTGCAACCTTAACGCCTGGTGGGATCGCCTTGCTGGCTTGTGGACCAGCGCTGGCCCAACATTTCTCCTTCTTTCCTCTTCATCCCTTTCAGGATGAGAGTGTCTACCCTGTGACAGCCCCATCGTCACATGGTGGAGGCACATAACGTGTCTGTTTTCGTAGGTTCATACCTTGAGATGACGTTCCCTTCAGGATGCATCACATGTGAAGATCCACCAATATCTAAAGAGATGAGGTTTACATGAAACTTTGCACATTAGACTCTCAGCTGATGCTGTAACGAGTAAGACATTTGGGGACCTTGGGTGGGGTTTATTTAACATAAGGGAGACTCTTGGATTTTAGAGTCCACAGCTGTAACTTTATAGACGGAATCGTGACCCTCAAACTTCGCATGTTGAATTCTCAATGATGCTGTTTACAACCAGGCTTTTAGGAGGCAAGGAAGGCTAAGCGAGGGCATGGTGTTGTGGTCCCTCCCCACTAGGACAGGAGCGTTGGGGAAAGAAGACACATGGGAAGTGACCGGCACATGCAACGTGTTCCCTGACCCTGTCTCACCACAGACAACGATGAGGTGTCCAATGCCGTGCTCTGCACAGGTGCGTCCATCAGGATGTCCTCTGTCATAAGGTTTCTGAGTTCTTAGTGGTGCCCAATGGTCAGCAGCCAGCTGTGCCCCCACCTGACACAGACATGTCCTTCAATAGTTCCCATGTGACCTTGCATCATAAGTGTGCATGACACGTAGGGCAATCAAGTCACCCTTAGACCCCCTGAGTATCACCTGCCAGGGGTGTCTACAAATAGACAGACTTTAGATTAATGATAGCTGATGATAGGGACAGGTGAATGTCATATATGCACATAGTCCCTCTTCTGTGACAAGCCTACGTGGAAGCAGGGAGATGGACCTGCGCTCCAATCTCATGGATCTCAAGGTGTAGGACAGACTTAGTGAAATTAGACAGTAGATCACACCTGGTTGTGTTGGAAGGGTAAGTGAAGAACTGGAGGGTACTGTGTAGTAGGCAGGACAGGAATGGCATCAGGTAGAGTTTGGAAACAGGTCCTTTCATGTGGGCCATGTGTCCTGTCTGAAGTGAGGCCCACGTGGGGACAGCATGTGTCTCTGGGGGGCAGAGCCTGAGCTCAGCACACAGGACCCTGCACTGTGTTGTGTCTCTCTGTGTGGAGACAGTTACCAGCCTCAGGACACGAAGCCCTCAGGTGGTCTCTCTGTCAAAATCAGAAAGGACACATGGAAAGCTGCTGCAGGAAAGGTTCCCAGGCACTGCTGATATGTCATCTACAGACAGATCACTTCTTCATTTCTCATCTGAGTGAGAATGTGGAAAATTAAAGCCACAAAGAAAAAGCAGTAATTCTCCTGGGAGGCAGCTGAGAGATTTGTGAGGAAATAGCTGCTCCCAACAGGAAGCCCCTTCTCCAGCCCCTCTGCACCTGCTGCTGGGCTGGTCTGTGTGTGCTGTGCTGTGTGTACACTCTGCACCCCCTGGTGTCCTGAGCTCCTCCTCCAGGCTCCCTCAGGGAGGTTTGTGACGGGGCTCACACTGAAGTCCCCTCACTGTGTCTTTCGCACAGTAATACAGTGCCATGTCCTCAGCCTTCAGGCTGCTCATTTGCAGATACAGCGTGTTCTTGCCGTTGTCTCTGGAGATGGTGAATCGGCCCTTCACGGAGTCAGCGTAGTATGTGCTACCACCACTACCAATGGATGAGACCCACTCCAGCCCCTGCCCAGGAGCTTGGCGGACCCAGCTCATTGCATAGCCACTGAAGGTGAATCCAGAGGCTGCACAGGAGAGTCGCAGAGACCCCCCGGGACGCACCACGCCTCCCCCGGACTCCACCAGCTGCACCTCACACTGGACACCTGTGAACACAGACACGTCAGGGTCAGGAAACTGTCACACGTCCCTGTTCCTCACTCATACCCACTCACGTATTCAGTGTCCCTGGTTCCCCATCAGTCACCTCGTAAAACGGCGAGGAGGAAAACCCAGCTGAGCCCAGACGCCATGGTGCGGCGTGCGTGACAGACCTGTTCCCGGAATACGGATGCCTGGGAACCGTGGGGCTGGGCTCCTGTCCCAGAGCTGCAGACTCTGGGCTGGGCTGCCTTTTATCAGCAGAGAGGCCCTATTTGCATGTGCTCTGACTGTATAAGGAGCTCTGGGGTTGGGACCCACAGAGAGGGCAGAGACCCAGAACAAGAATGTGTGTGTTGGACACGTGGTGGCAATGAGACCATTTGGCAAAATTTGACTTTTATTATCATATTTGACACGTGTAACTTAAACACTTAGCACCATCATCTTATTTCATTTTACTCATGCACATAGGTCATGTGATGTGATATCATTACCTGCATCACAGGTGAACGAGGCCAAACAGGACCACAGAGAGCCGCTGGTGTTGAGAGCACATGTGTGTAAGAGTGAACTCATGCGTCTGGCCCCGCACGCTCCCCTGTACCCCACTGCTCCCCTGGCCACCTCCAGGATAGAGGGGACGTGCCCAGTGAGATGCAATGTCAGTCCTGTATGAGCACATGTGGGATTTGCTGCCTTCTAGTGCTAACTGAGAGTATGTGTGAGAACAAGGGTCACAGGTGTATTGCAGGCGTCTGTCTCATCTCAGTGTCACTCTCTGTGCCTCTAACTTTCAAGTCCACTGAGAAATGCACTGTACGGTAGTTTTCTTGCTGTGGTAGAGCTCCGTCAGCCACAGCCAAGCCAGGGTGACGTGTCCAGTTGGAATCGCACGCACACACATGATCTCCATGTTACAACCTCAGCATCATAATGGGAAATGCAGCATGTGGTATGACGCGAGCTCGCACGGGTCAGTGGTGAGTCTTCTTCCGATGAGTGCATCCACCTCTGTGTGAGTCCGTGCATCTGCTGAGGGGTGTTGGAGTGTCCCCAGTCTCTAGACTCTAAAAGGTGGTCAATTCAAACCTGTAGATGCAAAGACCTAAGAAAATATTCTTATTTTTACAACACACAGCCTCAGTAACAAACTAGAGGCACGAAGTGCAAATCAGTAAATTCCCTTCAACATATCAGGAAAGTGACACCACTCAGAGCTGCACCCCGAGCTCTGGATTTTCTGGAGCCCCAGACAAATACGGGACCAAGTTCAGCCTCCATGTAATAGGTCTGCTGAAAGCACAGCCCTAGAAAGTACAAAAGTTTAACTAGAAACAGTTAATCATTCAAAAATCAGTGTCCTGACTTTCAGGCAGCACTCCCCCAGTGAGGGACGTGCTCAGGTAGATCACGTAGATCACATAGATCTATGATTTCCTGTGTGATCTGTTGCAATTGAATGTCCGAGGAAATTAATGTCGCTGAAACTGCTTTACATAAGGCCTTGACCACACCCCTTCTATCAGTTTCTTTGATAACATGACCATCTTCTTCTGAAAACTAGAATGTTTCAAGAAATGGACAGTTCCTTGTGAAAACAGTGCTGGCCTCCACTCTCCATTTTGTTCAGTCGCCACTAATCTAGTTGCTACTCTCAATGTATTCTCCATGTTTGTTAAAATGTATTACCCATGGTTTCTAAGTCAAAATTCATCATAAATAACCTCATCTGGGCTGACCCAAACACACCCGAATGGGATGGATTTCCATGGTGGACAGCAGCTACAGGTTTTCCGGAGACTACCAGTGTGGCCGTCCCTGTGACTTTCCCAAAAAATTTTGTCCTGCCCAGTGTGTTTCCACAATGGATGGCACCTGGATCATACAGCACATCCGAGGGGCCCATCTGCAGGTCCCCCCTAAAGCACACCTGAAGGCCATGACTCAGGGTGGCTGGAGCTGCACAAGGTGCGTACTCTACGGCATCTAACTTCTACCAGACAACTTGTGCACTGGCTGTGAGTCGTCGTTTGCCTCCCAACGTGTCCACACTGAGGACACCAGGGCTGTGCAGTGCAGCGAGGAAGGGGAAAGTCCCATCTGCCTCTCCCAACGTGCCTGATGGGGCCAACCTGAGCTCAGGGTAACGTCCCTGTGTCATGAGAGCTGGAGCACAGACACCATTACCTCTGTTTTTATGGACCAAAATATGTAAGTGAAATGGAAGAAAAATATTGTAACAGAAAGACAGTGGATTAAGTAAAAGAACACTTTTCCTTTTGCCTATCAGGAAAAAAGCTCCCAAACCAGTACAGCAAGAAACCAAGCAGCATTCGGAGAGTTGGAGAACTCAGGTTCGTTACACGAGGTCCCAGAGCAGCTAGTGCTCCTAAGATCTGGGCCCCGAGCTAAGTTGCAGCATTCCTTTTATACAGGCCTTTTACACGAGCTGATTGCTTGATTGGAGCTCAGATGCTCACAAAGAGGCTGGAGTTGCTATGGTTGCAAGTAGTGACCTTGGTAGTAGGGTGAGAGTTTCTAAGGGCAACTGATGGTTACAAATTGTTACAGGAAGCAGGAGCTGCTAGGGTGCAAACAAGTAGGACAAAGTGCAAGTGAGCAAACGTATTTACAGAAGCAGAACAGAGACCTGTTAGCCTTTTGTATAAAATTCCTCTACTTTTCCTCTTCAAGATGATAGCAGGTGTGGCTCGAGGAGGAGGCATAGAAAGGGGTTGGAGGAAATAGAGTTTATCACACTCACAGGTCTTAGAGATAAGTGTCTATGATGCTGGCAGGGTCTCATGGAGGCACCAGAATGTTCAGGAAGCAGCAAACAGTGGATGAGAGGGAACCTTAGGACCTGTTTTTTTTTTGGGGGGGGGGGGTTTCCTTGGGTGAGGTAAAGCAGGGTGGGTGATCAGCTAAAGATAATTATTTTGAAAAACTTTATTGGCCAAGAAGCTGGAGGGCCTCCTCCAGTTGCCTGGCGCCTGTGCCAGGAATATTGAAGGCAGAGGATATTGCATCCTGGGTGTGTGGGCAGAAGAGGTGGTGTTTCCTGGTGGGTTTCTTTGCAAGTGAAAGGCATGTGCCAAGCGGCCCTGTGCTGACTCTACGGATTGGGTCCCCATGAGCAGACGTCTGTCCACATCCAGAAATGTTCATAAAGCTGTTAAAACATCATAACATCGAGAGGGTAATAAGATAAATAAACACACAATTCAGAGGGTGAACTTATGCGTTCTCCACAGCAGCACCTTGTCATTGTCTGTTCCCATTTCATACATGGTAAGAATTATGTCCTTCGTCCTTCACCGTGAACCTTGGGGACAGGCCTGGGACACACGGTCGTGCCTTCAGGAGCTCCTGGTTCGACCCTGACCACATCATGTGTGAGAACCCGCTTCCTCCCTATCTCTGGGATCAAATCCCCACTGTGTTTCAGCTCAGGCTAAGGCTTTGATGTGTGTGGTCAGGGGGCTGCACCCTCAGTGCTGAATGGGGATTCCTATAGAGTCCTGGTCTAGGGTGTGAATTGTTCTTCCCTCTACATGATTCAGTTCTCTTTAATAAGGAAGATACATCTGTCTTTATTGAGGATGCAATATGAATGGACTAGAGAGGTTTGCTCTTATGAGTAGACTTAAACAAGTGAATGGCCTACAGGGTGGAGTGATCAATTCTTGTTTGGTCGGATTCAGGTTCTGAACTAACCCATCAGGACTGGGCAGAGAAAAGCTCTTCAGAGTAAAGAGGAGGCCATGTCTGTGGGAAGCTCAACGTACTGTTTCCTCTATCCGACTAGGAACCAGAGAGAATCCAAACACATGGGGTCCCTCGCCTGAACCCTCACCACTCTGGTCACACCGCCTGCAACGACCTTCTTACTGGGAGCATTCCAGGAAGTGGGAGGAGTTACAGCAACGACCGTGATGGGGTCTGAGGCCCAACAGCAGAGTGACTGTGCAAGGCCAGGACCCAGAGTTGAATCATAGGAGGGGACCCATGTCGACAATTAAGAGTAAAGTTCAGCGAGAGCTCAGTATGCACTTCTGCATGATTCCTGTGTCTGTGTCTCCTCACTAAAATATCTGGACAATGACTGTGGCATCTCCAACCTGATCCTGAGCTAGAAAGTGTCTTTTCATTCTGGTTACACAGAGGGCTCATGCCACCAGAGGTCCTGCTTCAGGACTGTGGGAGTGGCACGTGCTCCGTGGTCACTGTGAGCCACACGGGCTGTGTGATGCAGGCCTAAGACCAAGACTCCTCTCCTGCCATCACAGACTTTCGGAGGAAAGACCCACCTTTAAGGTCAGAGAAGAGGATATGAAGGACAGTGATATCACTTTTCAGAATTTACCATCCTTTCTAAATGCAAGTGTGAGCATAGCTGGTTAATTCTATACAGATTTACTTTTTGTAGCGACCTCTCTTTGTGTAATATCAAGGTCGATGACATTTTTAGATGATGTGAGTGAATATGAGAAAACAGTATTCTTAAATGTATGTACTGACAGTAACAATCAAAATTTATTCTCTTCTAGCTACTGAAATGCACTTAATTCACTTTTTCCCTGTATTAAGATTTTTTTAACACTCTTCTGCTTGTGAATCTTGACTCAGTCCTGCTTCATGTTTTTGATATGACTTTTGCTCCCAATTTCTGAGTGTACTTGGTGAAAAAGGCACTTAGCCACTGGTGACCTGTCCTATGCAGTAGACAATGTTACTTCCTTGTCATTTACAGTGAGAATAAAAGAAATTAGAGACACAGGGAAGCAAGAGCTGTCCTTGAAAACAACTCAGAACGTAGACAAAAATTCTTGTCAACCACAGAATGCCCCTTCCCACTGCCCTCTGCACCTGCAGCTGCTGTCAATCTCTGTGCTTTGTGGGTACTTAGCACCCCCTGGTGTCCTGAGCACCCCCTGGTGTCCTGAGTGCCACCTGGTGTACGGATCCCTCTGGTAACTTAGCACCCCCTCTCCTCTCCCTCAGGAAGGTTTATGACTGAGCTCACACTGAAGTCCCCTCACTGTGTGTCTCGCACAGTAATACACGGCCGTGTCCTCAGCCCTCAGGTTGCTCATTTGCAGATACAGCATGTTCTTGCCGTTGTCTCTGGAGATGGTGAATCTGCCCTTCACAGCACTGCCATAATTTGTGACACTACCATCTGTGTTAATTTCTCCAATCCACTCCAGCCCCTTCCCCGGAGCCTGGCGGCCCCAGCTCATCCAGTTACCACTGAAGGTGAATCCTGAGGCCGCACAGGAGAGTCTCAGAGACCCCCCGGGCCGCACCATGCCTCCCCCAGACTCCAGCAGCTGCACCTCACACTGGACACCTGTGAACGCAGACACGTCCGGGTCAGAAAACTGTCACATGTCCCTGTCCCTCACATATACCCACTCACGTACTCAGTGTCCCTTGTTCCCCATCAGTCACCTCTTAAAACAGCGACAAGAAAAACCCAGCTGAGCCCGGATGCCATGGTGCGGTGTGAGTGTTCAGACCTGATCCCGAAATGGGGACACCTGGGAACGGCAGGGCTGGGCTCCTGTCCCAGAGCAGCAGGCCCGGTTCTGAGCTGCCTTTTATCAGGTGAGGGACCCTATTTGCATGTGCTCTGACTGTACAAGGAGCTCTGGGGTTGGGGACCCAGTTAGAGGGCAGCAAAGACCAGAGCAGGAATGGGTGTGTTTGGGCATGTGGTGGCAATGAGACCATTTGGCAAAATATGACTTTTATTGTCATATTTGACACGTGTAACTTAAACACTTAGCACCATCATCTTATTTCATTTTACTCATGCACATAAGTCATGTGATGTGATATCATTTATCTACATCACAGGATAAGAAGGCCAAACAGGAGTAGAGACAGCTTGCTGGTGTCGAGTGCACATGTGTAAAAGTGAACCCATGTGTCTGGCCCTGCACACTCCCCACTTCACCCCACTGCTCCCCTGGCCACCTCCAGGACAGAGGGGACGTGCCCAGTGAGGTGCAGGTGTCCGTCCTGTATGAGCGCGTGTGGCATTTGCTGCCTTCTAGTGCTAACGGAGAGCACGTGTGAGAACCAGGTCACAGGGGTGTTGCAGGCGTCTGTCCCATCTGAGTGTCACTCTCTGTGCCTCTAACTTTCCTTGTCCACTGAGAACTGCACTTTTACGGTAGTCGTCTTGCTGTGGTAGAGCTCTGTCAGCCACAGTAATGCCAGGGTATGTGTCCAGTTGGAATCGCATACACACACATGATGTCCATGTTACATCCTCATATTCATAACTGGAAATGCAGTGTGTGGTGTGACCTGGGCTTACGGGGTCAGTGCTGAGACTTTTTCCGATGAGTGCATCCACCTCCGTGTGAGTTCGTGCTCCTTCTCAGGAATGTTAGAGTGTCCCCAGTCCCTGGACTGTACAAAGAGAGCCAATATTCACCCTGTACATGCAGGGACCTGAGAAAATATTCTTATTTTTATGACACACAGCCTCAGTGACAAACAAGAGGCACTAAGTGCAAATCAGTAAATTCTCTTCACATATCAGGCAAGTGACATCACACAGAGCTGAACCCCGAGGTCTGGATTTTCAGGAGCCTCAGACAAATATGGGACCATGGTCAGCCTCCCATATATTAGGTATCCAGAAAGCATATCCCTAGAAAGTACAAAAGTTTAACTAGAAACAGTAAATCATTCAAAAAGCCAGTGTCCTGAATTTCAAGGAGCATTCCCCCAGTGAGGGCACAGAACATGTATGTGAACCAGGAAGTGAGACCCCAAGATGTCGAGTCCTCCTGGTCAGTGATCCTGCTCACAGTTAACCCTGGGTTCTCACTATGTGTGAACTGTGTTCCCACCATTCCTGTGGTGAACCCTAACACCCCATGGACTGCATGGTAGAAGGGTTCTTAGAAAGTGTTAGGGTTAAATTTGACTGTAAGGAGGAGTCCTCATCCACTGGACCTGGGGCCTTATGAGAAGAGGGCGGAAAGAGACATATCTTTCACTTTCTCCAGAAGGTGAGATTGAACCTAGCAGTTAGCTGTCTGCCTCTGGGGAAGGATTCTCACAAAATATAGATGCATCTGTATCCCGCACCTGGACATCCTGATGCCATCACGTGTGATAATAAATTTCTATATTTAAGCCACCCAGTCTTTGGTGTTTGTGACGGCAACTTGAGCACATGAGACAGACTGCGGTTCTGAGAAGTGGGTGGTGCTGGAACAAGCACCAAAGATGATAAAAGTGGATTAAGTAGATGTGGATCCAGCTGATGGGTAAAGGTGTGAGACTTTTAAGTGCCTGATAGAAAATTCCAAGATTGCTGAGAGGGGTGTTACAGGTGATTGGGTGGAGACCTCAGAGAGAAACGAGAGAGCCATGGAGGAAGCTCCCACACTCAGAGAGAACGCGCAAACACAGTCACGGGGACAGCAGTGATTTAGTGTGGACATGGAGAACTATTCTGGTGTGGTGTCAACGGAAATGACTATACCTCAGTGGATCTGTAGAAAAGGCGATGTTGTCACCAGGTGTCAGAGAGCGTGGCTGGCCTGGTTCCATGGAAGATGACGTGGAAGGTAGAGCTGTGAGCAGTGAAAGTGGGAATTTAGCTGTGCAGGTTTCTAAGCAAAGGGCAGGCATGGTTGTTTCCTCCTGTGGCTTTCAGGAAAATGTGAGAGGAGCGAATGATCCAAGATGGAAGCGTAAATCAAGAACCAATCAGAGCTTGGAGGCGGGAAAGATGCCCAGCCCATCCATGTGGCCAGAAGTGTGGAGCGTCCTGTGATGAAGGCAGGAAAGGAGGTGCAGAGAAATAGTTGGTACAACATGAAGGGCGTGACGAGCGGGTACTGCAGCCATCTCGATATCAGCCCAGGGTGGAGATGTGATTATTTCTGCAGAAACACTGTCGTTTTGAAAAAAAAGGGGATGAGAAGGTGATGAGAATGACTGAGTGTCAGATTTCTTGATTGTACAGAGCAGTACAGTAACCTGCGTCGCTGTGAGGATGAACCAGGTTGAGGACAAGGGGAGACTGTCCTGGGGACAGTGCTGGGTTTTGACCAGCTTTGGGCCTCTCACTTCTTCCCCTTTTCCTCTCTGTCCCTTTCAAATGGGATTCTCTTATCTGTGCCTTCCCCACCATCATATTTTGGGAGCGCGTAACTTTCTGGTTTCAAAGGTTCACAGTTGGAGAGGACATTCACCTCAGGGTGAACCATTCACCAGTTCCGCCAATCGCTGATGAGATGGTATTTAGATGAGAGTTTGGACATCAGACTTTAGAGTCGGTGCCTTAATGAACAAGACATTGTGGGCTGTTGGGTTAGAGTAGTGTATTTTTCCTGAGAGAAACACGTGAATTTTAGATTTTTGCAGTTGGAATACTATGAACCGAATTGGATTTTTCAAAAATTCATAAGATAGAGTTTGCATTCTCCATGACTGATTTAGAATTGGGCCTGGAGGAGGCAAGAAGGGTAAAGTGAGGTCATGGTGTGGTGGTCCCAGCCCACAAGGACTTGAGCTGCGTGTAAAGAAGGAGACGTGAGCAGTGACTGGCACATCCAACGCGTTCCCTGACCCCTGGCTCACCATGGCCACAACTAGGTGTTTCGCCTGCTGCTCTGTGTACATTGATCCATCAAGATATTTTCTTTCATTGGGTTTCTGAGTTCTTAGTGGTGCCCATGGGTCAGGAGTCAGCTGTGCTTACACCTGACACAGACCTGTCCTTCAATAGTGTCTGTGTGACCTTGACATGTGCATGACATGTAGGGTGAGCATGTCACTTTAGAACCCCAAAAATAACCTGCCTGGGTGTCTACAAATGGAGAGATGTGTTAGAGGGACTATCAGAGATGAAGTGGGGACACGTGAATCCCACGTGCGTACATCCATTCTCTGTGACTGGCCAGGGTGGAGGCTGGGAGATTGAGCTGGGCTCCAGCCCATGGATCTTAGGGTGTAGGACAGCAGATGACATCTGGTAATGTTGGGAGGGTTTCAAAATACACTTTAGAAAGTGAGGAACTGGAAGGTACTGTGTTGTAGGCAGGACAGAAATGGCATTGGGTGGAGTCCTGGGTGGTGATCCTACCCCTGTGGCCATGTGTCCTGTCTGAATGGAGGGCGCATGTGGAAACAGTGTGTGCCCTTGGGTGGTAGAACCTGAGCTCAGGACACAGGGGTCTGCACTGTGCCGGGTCTCTCTTTGTGCAGGTATTTTCCAGCCACAGGGAAGAAGACAGCCCTCAGGAAGGTCCCTCTGCTTGGACATGAAAACGGACACAGAAAAAACTGGTGAAAGAAGGTCCTTGTCACCACTGATATGTCGTCTACAGACAGACAAGGTGCGTTTTTATTTAGTCTGCAGTGAGAAAAGGAGAATTTAGAGCCGTGTCGACAAAGTCAAGGTTTTCCCCATGAGCTGCTGAGACCTTTGAGAGGAAATCCCTGCTCTAGCAGGACGCCACTTCCCATCTCCCTCTGCACCTGCTGCTGGCTGGTCTGTGTGTGTTGTGCTGTGTGTGACCTGAGCGCCCCCTGGCGACCTGATCGGCCCCTGCAGCTCCCCTCCAGTCTCCCTCAGGGAGGTTTTTGACTGGGCTCACACTGAGGTCCCCTCACCGTGTCTCTCGCACAGTAATACACGGCCGTGTCCTCACTGGTCACCGAGTTCAGCTGCAGCGAGAACTGGTTCTTGGACGTGTCCCTGGAGATGGAGGTGCGACTCTTCAGGGAGGGGCTGTAGTATGTGCTCCCATCGTAACAAATTCTCCCCATCCACTCCAGGCCCTTCCCGGGAGGCTGGCGGATCCAATTCCAGCAGTAACCGCTGCTTGTCAGGGAGACTTTATAGTCAGCGCAGGTGAGCGAGAGGGTCTGCGAGGGCTTCAGCTGTTCCAAGCCCCACTGCTTTAGCTCCTCCTCAGACAGGACACCTGGGGTCAAGGAGTATGAGTCTTGTCAGTCAAGTAAGTCACAACCATCCCACTGTCACCTGTCCAACATCTGAGACACTCACCTTGGGGGACTGTCACCAGGCACAGCAGAAGACCCCACAGTCTCATCTTCACCTCGACCACAGAGCTGCTTCCCCAGACACCTGAGCCCTGTGTGAGGAGAGAGCCATGAGCGTCCACAGCCCAGACAGGCTTTACCCTGAAGCTGGAGGAGGAATTTGCATGTGGGCAGCCTGCTCCTCATAAGTGGGGAGGGACCGGGTCAGGCTCCCTGGTGTCTCTGGGGTCCAGCTGGGTCTCTTCCCTTTAATACGTACAGTGTCTGAGTGTGGGATGGCAGAGCGACCGATCTCGAAGGTACATTGAAACAGGTCTAAGGAAAACCCTGCTTTTCATAGTATACGAATAAACGCTGGACTCTTGAGGAGGTCACCATTTTTACACTTATATGTTTTTCTCATAATTATTAAAGGAATTAGCATGGTGATCAGACACATTTGTCTTCAAACACATTGAATATATTTATGGACCCAAAATATTTATAAACATAATTCAAGGAAATAATACTTTTTCAACGTTGTTATAAATTACGTCCAAAATAATAGACAGTCTTTTCCAATTCCCTCCTTCATTAGAGCCCATGTGAGTTGCCTTTTGTCTAAGTAGCTGCCTCTACCTGCCATCAGGCTTGAAGACCTCTGATTCTGGACTCTTCATATTGTGCTTCTTTCTTATTTTTTGTTAAATACTGAAGTCTTTACATATTCTATGTAATCTGTTTTATGATATATATTTTCATTATACTATTTTATTTGGAGATTTAAGTAATTTTTGAAATAACATTGCAAATACCACGTACTTGTACTCGCCTACTTTTCCCTTAAGGTCCAAGCTGTGTGCGTCATGTCTAAGAAACCCTTGGCTGATCCACGGTCACACATAATCTGGTCTATGGATCTGTGTCATTCCCTCAACCAGTGCCATGCGACCTTCGTTATTGCAGGAAGGAATTAGAGCAAAACTACGTTTATCACATTCAGAATCCTAGAGACCGGAGACCTGATGCCACCAGGGGCCCCATGGAAGACACCAGGGTGTCAGAAGCCATGTACAGGAGGGAGAAGGGGCTTTGCACCTGAGCTCTACTGGGGTTTCCTGGTAGTGAGGTGGAGGTAATGAGGAGCTGTGTCAGGCTCATGTGAATAATTTCGCTGGGCTCAGAGCTGGACGTGGTTCTCTAGTCGCCTGGCAGCTGAGCCTGGGATGATGAAGGCAGAGGAGTGTCATGTCCCGAGGTGTGCGGGCGGACATAGGTGTGTGCCCTGGTGGGTTAGTGTGTATGTGAAAGGTGTGTGCCATGCTAGGACCAGTGCTGTATTTAAAAACTGATTATGTCGTGAGGGGGAGTCTCCCTATCCAAAAATATT
>PVKZ01008682.1:0-14599 GCA_004027375.1 Macroglossus sobrinus
GAGAATAGGACTTCGTGATCAGTGTTCCCGCTGGTCCTGGTCGTGGTAAACACTCTTAAACAATATACCTGTGGAACGTTCACCTTCGAGTGGCTGTATCTTGGGCGGCGTGAGGTCAACACAACTTCGTAATCCTGGTGTGAAGTCACAGTGCAGTGTACATTCGATTTTTCCCCAACCAGCCATGAGGAAAGCGTCCAGGATTGTTTCTTAATTTCACATAAGAGGAAACTGCAATTCAGAGTCGCCGTCCAGCCAGCAGAGGAGGTGTGGGGGCTGGACCCCAGGCAACCAAGTCCAGGCTCTCAGCTCTGCCCTTTGCCCCCTCCTCTAGCTTATCTCTCTCATCTAGAGATAACCCTGGCCCAGCCCCAGAAAAACTGCAAGCAAGTCTTTTGGGTCTACAGAGCTATTCTCCATCCTGGGAAATCGTGGCTCCGCCAATGAAATGTCCCTTCGGAACCTAGAAAGAGGTTAGGAAGGAGGATGGAGATACAGGCAGGAGGAGACTGAGCCTGGAGCTGGCCTCACTTGCTCCCAGGGGGCAGTGGACTTCAGAGGGGCTGGGAAGGCTGAGAAAACACCATCGTTCCATCTAACTGTGCTTCATGGTTTTTTTCTTTTTTCTGTATCTCAAGTTTCCAGATACTCATCTTCAACTATAAATCTCCGACTCCTTTCATTTTCAAACATAAAATTATTTTTGCTTGGCTGCTAACTTGCTTCGTCTATGCCATAAAGCCCTTCGCTTAGCATGCATAATTAACAAAATTTAAGGCTCAGCGTTAGAGAAGAATGGCTGCAATGAAGACTGGTGATTTTCATCCAGACGTAATACCTTCTGCTTTGGCCGTTCGCTGCTGAATGTGCGCCCCGATTCGTCATAACACTGCCCTTCCCAAAAGGCGAGTGATTAAAAGAAAAAACACACTCAGAAAACTTCGTAGCTCTTAATTTTTTTTTTTGTTTGTTTGTTTGGAAAGGCAAAACACAATGAGAAGCAGCCAGGTTCGATTCTTGATGGTACCATATTTTATGTTCGTGGTGTGTGTGAACTCGTCCAGAGTCTCAGATTTCTCACCTGTGAGATGGAGGTGACAGTGCTTGCCTAACGGGATTATTTTTAGGTTTTGGGAACAATGTTTGTAATGCTTATCACACGGCTGCAGGATGCAGGACGCTGGCTCAGTGTGTGAGCACTTCTTTCATCCGCTGTAGTTTCTACACAATACACAATTGCATCAGGGCTCACAGACGGGTGTGATGGGACCGTGACTCGCAGGGGCTCTGTCTCTTGCTGCCATATACCTGACTTTGCGTTTTCCAGCAGCACACGCCGATGGTCAGCCCCACTCGGAACGCCGCCGTCGTAATGGGTGATGCTGTTGGATTTCATTTCTTCGTTTTTACCAGCAAAACTTCTGTTTCTGGAAGCAATACTTATAGAATGCGCCGGCTATTAATCTGTATTGTAGTCAGCAAAATTAGTTTTTTTTTTTTAAATGACTTTAGTTGCCAAAAATTCTTCCCCGTGGAGTTGCAGTAATAGAGATGCTGATAACTGGATCTCATGCGAGACACTTTGCAATGCAAATATAATGAAGACGCAAATGCGATTGAATTTTAAATAGCGCTTAGCCATTGTTTTAGCAAGTCTGGGCAGTGGTACTTTTGTCTTAAATAGGCAAAGACTTATTTTGGTCTAAAATAATTTTATGTATTGGACTAGGTTCTTGCTTTATAGCACATAGTAGTATGGCTTGGGCTGCTGCGTGATGATTTCTTATTCATTCACTGGGTAGTTCCTTTATATGTGCATAGATGTGATGAAATAAATTCATTGAATTACTCACAGGGTCTAGAGGTTAGCGCAGAAAAACCAGACATAACTGGTTTGGAGCTCGTCGTGCTGAATGTTGGACAAAACAGAACCTGGGCTCAGCACACTGGTGCTGGGAAGCCCCGTCTTCAGGCCATTTTTGCAAAAGTGCAAAGGAGAGCGAATCCGGAATGTTCCAGTCGGTGCTGGGCCCACCGCTGGGCTGCTGCAGGAGCAGCCAGGCTGCAGCTCTCGCAGTGGGTGCCCCTCACAGACAAGTGGGTTACCCCAAGTCCAGGATCTGCTGATGCTTTGCATCTAAACCCCTACACCCCCTGACCTGAGCCGCCTGTGCCGGCAGCGGCCAGCCCTA
Organism: Macroglossus sobrinus; assembly: GCA_004027375.1. Taxonomy (NCBI): domain Eukaryota; kingdom Metazoa; phylum Chordata; class Mammalia; order Chiroptera; family Pteropodidae; genus Macroglossus; species Macroglossus sobrinus. The sequence goes on from PVKZ01008682.1 coordinate 2,193, forward strand.
CCAGGCACCTCTTCCTTCAGGGTAAATCTCTCTCTGGGACACTTTTAAAAAAGAATTTATTTTACCGAGGTGTAATCGACCCATACCATTATGTTAGTTTTGAGCACACGGCATAGTGATTCCGCGTTCGCACAAGGTGATCCCCGCAAAATCTAGTTAACGTCCATCACCAGGCACAGTTCCGAAGCGTGCTTTTCTCGTCATTGGGAGTTTTTAAGATCTACGCTCAGCAACTTTCAATTGTGCAATGCAGTATTATTGACTATAGTCGCCATGTTGTATGGTACATCCCCAAGACCATTTTTTTATAAATGAAAGTTTGCGCCTTTTGATGCCCTTCATTTCGTCTGCCCATCTCCAATCTCTGGCAACCAATTATATATATATATAAAAAAAATATATATATTTTTTAATTTTACATATAATTGGGATTATACGGCATATGTCTTTCTCTCTCTGACCTATTTCACTTAGTATAATGTTCTCGAGATCCATCCATGTCATCACAAATGGAAAGGTTTTATTCTTTTTGTATGGCTAATATTTCATTATATACATATATATATATGTGATAAATACATAAAATGGAATTATATATATAATTATTATGTAATTATATATAATATATACAATAAATAATATATAATATATTATATTATATATTATGTAATATATATTATATAATATGTAATACATTATATATATTATATGCATTATATATAATATATAATATATAATCTATAACACATATGTAATATAATATAATATATAATATACTATATATTATATATTATATAATATATAATATAATATATAAATAATACATAATAAATAATAAATATATAATATATATAATATATAATTATATATATATAATTCCATTTTATGTATTTATCACATCTTTTTTATCCTTTCATCCATCAGTGGGCACTTAGGTTGTTTCCATATCTCGGGTCTTGTGAGTAATACTGCAGTGAACATGAATGTACAGATGTCTTTGTGAATTAGTGTTTTCATTTTCTTTAAAGAGACACCCAGAAGTAGAATTGCTGGACCATATGATAGTTCTGATTTTAATTTTTTGACGAGCCACCTCCCTGGGGCATTTTGTCCCTTTTAGCACTTAGACTCCCATCAGGGTCCCCCAGTGAAGTCTGAACCCCAACATTGCACACAGTTCAAGTCTTCCCATCCTGGTCAGTTCACATATACATGTGGGCAACCAGCACCCCCAATTCTTCTGACCAAAATTCTGTATCTGACACTCAGATTCTTCTTGTGAATTCTCAGCAGCCAGTCCCTCAAAGAAAATACTATCTTCTTTTGGAATATGGAAAAATTAAGGAGTCGAGAAGTTACTTTAATTCCCCAAGGAATACACAGTGTTCTGTGGCTATGCTGGGACTTTCACCTACTTGTGGGGTTATATATATTATATATATAACCTACTAACCTACTGTAGTGCAATCGACTTCATTCTGCAATGGTGTTTGACTAACCTAGGCTGTCATTGACTAGCTGCCAAAAAAGCAAGAACAATAGGACAACAAAAAAATGATAGCCTAGCGAAACAAAGGTTTCATCCTGTTTGCCTGCGTGTCGAAAAAGAAAAGAAGGCTTCAAAAGGACCAACTTGTCTATCGGTCTGTAGCCGATGTAACTTGCCACCTGTGTTGTTTGTTTCCTGGAGGAAGAGTTGGTGGAGGAGACAGGTTCAGGAAACGGGGTGTGCGTCATGCTCTGTCCATTAGGGACCCTGTACTCTTCATGAAAACTTCCAGGTTTCCCAGGGTAAATCCTGCTGGCTTGCCTGCCCCCGAGGGGCGCAGTGGGACCTCTCAGAGCCGTGCCGATCACGTGCATGGTCAACCCACTTGATTTCAATCATCGACCAAGAAACTCGTCCCCTCCCTGGTCTGTATCCTGTCTTCTTGAAATTTCAGCTCTTCGGCTGTCTTAGGGGATGAAGGCTCGAGGCCAGCTGAGCCTCCAGTTTGCTGAGGCTGCTACGATTGCAAGTAGCAGAACTTTGGAAATCTACTTTTTTATGGAACTTACGTATAAAGCGACACATGCAATGAAGAGTTTTGACATCAACCAGAGGCTCTGGAACAAAGTTACTTGGTTCACGGTGGTCTTAGCATCACAGTAAATTTTTTTGTACAGTGTCTTTGACCAAAGGAAGTAGCTAATGGCTCCATTTATGAAGTAATGTTAAAGAAAAGCCAGATGTGGACAGTTGTGACTGTGGTCAAAACAGATCTTACTCGGGACAATTGCATTGGGGGGAACGAGACCTCAGTGTAGCATCAGGCTTGATTCCAAATACAAGAAGAGAAGGGGGTTCACAGGCAGGTGGCAAGTGGGGTTGGTGGCTGAAAACTTCCTGAGAGGAAGTCCCACAGGGAAGGGAAGATTCTTAGCGAAAACGACCTAACATGATTCTTGCTAAAGGCAGGTCGAGGGACCAGACGTCACCTGGGGGTGGTGGACCATGAGAACCCGATCGGATATGGAGGGCGAACAGATACGGAGGATGTGGATGCCGGCTAAACTGTCGTAGCGGGATTCTTGCTCAAACTGGACAACACAGAGATGTACCAGATGTTCAGAAGTCGAGGTCTAGTTGGAAAAGCTAAAAACCCAAATAGGGTTCAGTCAAGGAGAGAATCTTTGTCACTGGCTGGGTCTCAGGGACTTCTCGTCCTAACAGTTAGTGGCTGTCTGAAAAAAAAAAAAAGTACCCCCAGTTGCATGCTAATGGGGTACATGTGTGTGAGGGACTTTGCACACAGCTTCTCAGACTCATCACCGCTGCCTCATTCCTGTTCACGTTGCCTTTTGTGGAGAGTTTGCCTTTTATCACAGCAATTGCTGAAAACGCAGCTTTGACAAGACATGACGTCATCACAAGAGTGTAGCGGGCTCTGACGTCGGAGGCATCAACTTCCTGCAGCCAGTGTTCTCGGTGTCCGGCGGAAGTCGTGTATCCCTTGTTTTCTTTGAAAATTAAAAAAAAGAACAAAAAAACCCTATATGATCCTCAGCGCTCCTGTGTCATCCCTGCAGCGCCCCGTGACGCTTTGTCACACAGTTTGGGAACTGCAGGCGTAAGCTGCATGTGCATTTATTGCTGCTGCCATTGGACAGAGATAGAATCTGGACTCAGGGTCGCCCAAGATGCATGGATGAACGCCACGAAAGGACCCCTTCCCGGAAGCCAGTCCTGGCGAATGGGCTTCCAGGACACTGTGGGTGGTCAGGGAAGTGATACCCTCTCTGCAGGGCCAAGTGGAGCCTCTGGACATGCACTTATGGTGTCCTCGGGGCTGTCCTTCTGAGCATCAGCCGCAGAGTCCCCTCCGGATGGTGTGAAAGACAGCACTGTCTTGAGTGTGGGGGTCTCAGAGATGGGGAACAGGCGTCTTTCTGAATGACAGCCTTCTCAGTGAATTTCCTGCTGTCCAGGAAACCTCTCCCTTCTCCAGGGGTCACCGAATCTGAGGCTATTGACTATTTCCTAAGGGCTTCTGCAGCTCAAGACAGTGGACCACAAATGTACATTCTTCATGTTAATTTTCAGAACTGGTGCTTGGGTTTATTGGGTGTGGCTCATTCTGAAGCCTCAGGACTTTGCATCGTCACAGCAAATGGTGCTGGGTCACAGTTTTGTTCATTTTACTCTGAGCAGAATGGGAGGCACAAACAACATGACAGGAAGGATCTATATTCGTATACAGTTATTTTAATTTCCCATTATTATTTTTGCAGGATGGATTGATTTTTCTCATGACATTTCTTAGGTGATCAAGTTTCACGATCTGAATAGTTCTAGCTGATGAGTTGAATCGGTAATATAATTCTGGGGAAGGAGAAGCCATAAAAAATATTTCCAAGACGTTACTCCTGACACGTTGAGGGGAGCTCTGCCATTATGTAGCTTCTTTTTTTTTTTTCAAATTAAATTAAAGCTATAAAAAGTAGAATGTATAATCCACACAATGAAATTGTCTTTGTTATTCTCCGCATTAGGTGATACGTATTAGCAACAGTGTATGGCAGGTGATACATATTAGCAGTGTACGGCAGTGCTCTGTGTCCCTCCACGAGCATTGTGGGAGCAGAGATTGTGCCTGTTCCCAGGGTGTAGTGCAGAGGTCAGCAGGCTTTTTCTGTAAGGGGCCAGATAGCAAATATTTTTGACTCTGTGGACCACATGGTTTCTATGGTGACTACTCATCTCTGCGGATGGAGGAAGAAGACAGCCAAATGATAAGTCAATGAATGATGTGGTTATATCCCAATAAAACTTCATCGCTGGCTGCTGACAGCCGACGTATATAATTTTCACATACTATGAACTATTAATCTTGTTTTGATTTAAAAAAACTTTTTAGATGTAACCATCATCCTTACCTCGCAGGCTGTGCAGATTTGGCCCATGGGCCACAGTTGGCCAAGCTCTGGGCTAGAGCCATTGCTGGCATATAGAAGATGCTCAACAAATATTTGTTTAATGATGAAGAGCACATTTTTAATTAAAGTTTTATTATGAAATATTTTAAGCACACAGAAAAAGGCAGAGACTAATATAATTAACATCTACCACTGAGATTCCACAAACATTACTCTTGTTATATTTGCTTCAGATTTTTTTTTTTTTTTTAGAAAACAGCCAGATATAGATCAAAGCCACCCCTCCCTCCATTGCCTTCCCTCTCTGCCGAGAAACAGTTGCTATTCTGAGTTGGTGTATTAGCTTTCTGTCTGTGTTTTTTATTTTTACAACACAGGCATAAAATAGCTACAGAAGGAAGAGTCATAGTGTACCTAACCTTCTGTGGCTTCTTCTTCTTCTTTTTTTTGCTACTATGTTTTGTCTGTGGTTGTCAGATGTAACTCTAGTTCATTCAATTACGTTTTTTTTTGGTAGTGTAATATATTGGTCTTTTTAGTCTTCCTCAAGAGATTCTTTTCAACCTGGATGTCATAAAGGTATTCTCCTGTATTTTCATGTAGAGCAGGAATCAGGGGCCCTTTTATGCAGAGGGTCAGAGGAAATATTTCAGGCTTTGCTGGCCATACCTTTTCTGTTCCAACTACTCAACCCTGAGAGCAGCTGCCTACGCAAACTCATGGGCATGACTATGTGCTAATAAATTTTATTTACAAAATCAGGCGATGGGCAGGATTTGATCCATGACATACAGTTTAGAAACTCCTGATATAAAAGTTTTAAGATTGTATTTTTTAACATTTGATACAAAATTCATTTTTGTGAGTATATAATGCATGACTGGAATATTTGTTTTAGCCATAGCAATCAGCAGTTGTTCAAGTATCACTTACTAAATAGTTTATCCTCCCTGCACTCATTTTTAATGCCTTTCCTGTTATATACCAGGTTTCTTTATGTGGTATATCTCTGTGCTCTCTTTTCTGATACATTGTTTCATTTGTCTATCCCTGGGCCAGTACTGTTGCAGTGATTATAGCTTTATAGTAAATATTGTATCTGGTGGGGAAACTATGTTCTTTTCTTCAAATTATCTTGGAAATACTTGTTCTTTTTTTCTTTCACTTGAGTTTTTAGGTCAATTTGACAAATTAGAAAAAAAATAGAACACGATATTCGGTTGGAATTATATCTTTTTGCTTGGCTTGATATTTTTATTTCAGAGTAGCCAATGACTGGACAAATTACTCCAATTCTCTGAGCCGAAGAGATAATGTGCGGTTAATAATTACTGCACAGAGTTATAGTGAAGATGAAAATCTTATTATTAGCTATTAGTATTCTTTGCTAGAAGCTCTCTTATTAAAGTTATTAGGACAGTTAATCAGGTCAGTTAATCAAAGAAGTTAATTGAAGTGGAGAATCATAAAAAAGTTTCAAACATACTTTAAGCATCTTATTTTATCTTAAAATACATACACGTGTATTCCTGCAGCAGGAGACAAGGTGTGTTGTTGACTCTTTGTCCACAGTTCCACATGCTGCTGGTGGTTTGTTTCTTTATGTGGCTTGTAATCTCTTATTCTGAGCTCATTACGATGTGTCCATGTGTGTGAGTCTCATGGGCTATGGCACGGTCACTCCATCACGCTGCTGGTCCTGGACAAGGTTTTTATGTTCATGTCTTAGCTATGAATTTCCACATCAAGGGGGTAGCATTAATCAAATGGGATATTCACTTTGATTACTTGTAGGCAGCTCTTTTTTTTTTATCCAGAGATCCTAGAGAGATGTCAGTTTGTCCAGGCACACTGGTGAATTTAGTTCCAGACCACGCATTTTTTTTTTTTAAACAGGGTGGCTCCTAGAGGCTTTCTGTGTCAACTCAGTTATGGGTCACCCTCTTCTCCTGGGCTCAAGGCCATATTTCTTATACTCGTGCAATTTCTAGAACTCAGACTCCCAGCCCTTTGGTCTTACGTCCAGGTCTGTAACCCCTGGGGCCAATGCAGCATCACCTGCTAATGGCTCCGCTGTGAGTTCTCTCATCATTTCTGAAACTCGAGGATTCCTCCCCTTTCTCCCCCATTTTAAATTTCTCCTTCGAATCAAAGCATTTTCTATGTTGTCTAACATCGCTCTATGGGTTTAGCTGGAGAAGGGCCTGCCCATCAGTTCATTCTGTTGACCTTGAAGTCCCAAATAAGGAAATCTTTCATCAGTAATGCTTTTCTCTTCTGCGTGCCTACGGCATTTACACGCACAGGGCAAGTCACGGCGTCCGTAATCGCTACCCACTAACGTAACTCACGTGGTCCAACTTGGCGTGCACGAGTCAATGTGGTTGGTTTCATCAACGCGCCAAAACAGATCAGAGGATGCTCTGTGCTCGAACATTAGTTTCGCGAAAAACCCTTAATTCTGCACGGTTAGGCTTGACTGACGTTTTCTCGTGGGTTCTTCTATCCTTCTAATTTCTTGCCTTCAGTGGAAATGCTAAATATTTGTGTTTTTAAAGAAATAATGTGGCTGATCAGTCCTGTAGACCATCTTCAAGCTACAGTAAGTACTTCTGTTATACCACCTCCACAGACGTGATGATCCGGGCACCAGCTCTACTGATTTAAGGTTTAGCTTCTCATGGGGGGCGGGGGGAGGAAGCACCTCTGTGTCTTAAGTGCAGCTAGAATGTTCTCTCTTCTGCTTCTCTGTAGAGCTCTCCCGTGTCCACAGCGCTGCGAAATGAAGGCAGGCTGATTTTCTCTCCCTCGTCCCTCTGCTCTGTGTCCTGAGACTCCAGTCCCTGTTGCTGGCCACCCCCGTGTCTGTCTGTGCTTCACGACCCGTGACTGTCCCTAGCTGCCAGGGTTTTACGGATGGCCTCTCCACCCTCAGCCCTGTTTTCTCCATGCCTTTTACTGTTTTGTTTTTTTCTTCTTTTTGTTCCTTTGGTTGTCTATAACTTCAAAAGTCCTCTTGGCTTCCTCATGGAAAAATACCTGCCTTTCACTGGGTGATGTTGGCTGATCAGAGCTGCTTTCCTGCCATGCAGTAAGATGACTAGTCTGAGCACATATACAGTTTGGGGGTCTTTTGTGGATTAAAAAAGTAATTGCCTCTGGATAGCCAGGACCTACTCTTTTATTTATTTTTTCTTTTTAACTTTATTTTTCCCCCCACGTAGTGAAGCTGCCTGGATGAAGCTGGCTGGTTCTAGAAGGCTCATCTCCAGGCAGACGAGGTTGGGTGACATGGAGGTTTTGGATTTCTCCGCAGTCACTGGTTCTTGACCTCCCATCCAGGAGCAGATGAATGGTAAAGTTAGGGCAGCTGTTTCCACTTACAGTTAGAAACGCGGAAAAGAGAGCAGAGGGGATTTTCGTGCCTGCAGAGAGAGAAACACAGGAAAACGGTCAAGAGGCCAGGTAGGTATGAGGAAGCGAGCTGGGGAAGCTTTGGGAGCAAGCCCTTTACAGCTTGAAGCAAAAGGTTTTCCCAAACAAAGTGACCCGGGTTTTTTTTTTTTTTGCTCTTTGACCTCGTTTCTCACCCAACTTTTCTCCAGAGTCCTGGGCTGCCATGCCTCGCAGATAGAGAACACCCTGCCCGGTGGGAATCGCTCTGAGCAAAGAATAAAGAGCATCCTCAGAGACCAGAAATGCACTTTTTTCATGTCAGACAACAAATATTTATCAGGTGCCGGCTCTGTGCTGGGTCTTGCAGCCCCCAGCTGCCTCACACAAGTGTCATTTGTCATTTCCGCCTATTTCAAGTCATAAAGAAATAAACATGTTGTAATATTTGGAGATTACCGTTGTGGTGCCCAACAAGAAGAGGAGGCTATTTTGAAAGTGGGAGACAGAAGGAGTCCCTGGCCTGGTTTAACATGTTTTATTGGCTTCCCAAAGCTTCTAGGATGGAGGCCAAACCCATCAGAATAACGCAGAGGCCGCTGTGTGGGCTTCTGCTGGCTTTCCCAGGCCCCACTGCCTACTCAGTGTCCCTTAGATACTTAGATACCTTCCGGCCCCAAACCAGAGACCATGGCTTCCTGTCCCTTCTCAGACTCGCTCTATTTTTCTGAATCCTGTAGTTCAGCGTGGGACCCTATCATTGACCTGGTTGTCCAGGTCGAAAACCCAGGGCTCGCCCCTCGCGCGTCTGGTCCGTCAGAATCCCAGTCCCACGACGCTCCTGCCTTCTCGGGTCTGGGCCGCGTTGCTCCTCACCTGGGTAACTGCGGTGGGTTCCCCACAACACCCCTGTCATCCCCGCGTCTCCAGCATGACCCCCCCACTCCTATGTCATCCCCTCGTTGCTGGAGGCCTTTCTCTGAAATGTCCCATCGGGCACATTCCTGCCCGAAATTCGTCCTTGACGTGCTTCCAGAGCCAACGTCCAACCGTTCAGCATCACGTGGTGTGAACTGATTTTCATCCTTTTCAACAAATCTTTTTGAACTTCCTGACGCGTGACCTACCCTCCTGTTAAATAGAACCGCTTGTGGTTCTTTCCCATGCCACCCTCTTTTGGCGCCCCAGGGCCTTTGCACCTGCTGTTCCTGCTGGCAGGAGCCCCCTTTGCTGCTGCTGCTCCTTCCTGGGGTGGCTCCTCCTCGACCCTTGAGACTTACTCTCTGTAGGAAGACTTCCTGAATGGTCTCGGTGTGCTCTGGGCCCAGCTCTCTGGTCCTCAGAGCGCCCCGTGTGCCTTCCTCGTGGACCTGATCTCACCGAGATAAAGTCATGCTTTACCCATGTATTTCCCCAGGAGTCACTACTAATCTCAGGGCTCGGCCCATTCATCTGCCAGATCTCTTTCCTAAAGATTATATCAATTATATGGGAGTGTTTCCTTCACCGTATGATTGCTAGATACAGAGATGATTAATTAAAAAAAAATCTTATTTAAGACAGAAAATGTTATTATTATGTATGGTGTGAGAGAGGAGTCCAGTTTAATTCTTTCCCAGTGTGGATATCGATTTATTGAAAAGACTCTCTCTATCATACGAGTCTGTCCCAGAAACGAAGTGTCTGTTTGTGATTGTGCTCGTTCTGGACCCTCTATTCCATCGTCCCGATCACTGCAGCTTTAAAATTCCCGATTTTTGGTCGCAAACGTCCTCCTACATTGTTCTTTTTCAAGAGTGTCTGGGCTATTTGAGGACATTTTACACGGGAACAACAACAACCACTACCACCCAAAACTTGTGATTTTTATCGCAGTTGCATTAAATCTGTAAATTGCTTTGGGGACAATTAGAATCTTTGTGCTTTTGTGTTTTCCAATCCTTCCTTGGAACCTCCTTCCAGTTATCCGTACCTTCTTTACTTTCTCTCACTAGTGTTTTGCTGTTTTAAAGCCCTCTTCACTAAAGCCGTACACTGCTTTCGTTTGATTTAATCCCAGATATTTGATTTTTTGATGCATTGTAAACAGCACCTTTTTGTAATTTTGTTTGTTTCTGATATATGTGATACAATTGTTCTGTTTCTTTTTTCCCCAAGATATTTTGACCTTGTATCTAGCAAACGTGCTCAATTTCCATATTCTAATATTTTATCTTCCTGCCTCATCATAGAGTCTGTGAATTATGACAGCTTTTGTTCCCATTCAATTCTTATACCTTTTTATTCCTGTCTCCTTGCCCTGGCTAGGACCATTTTTAGTGCAGCATTCAGTCGAAGTGATGAATACAAACATCCTTGCTTTGTTATCAATTTCAGAGAGAAACTTTTCAACATCTCACCAAAAAGTAATACATTTGCTGTAGGGTTTTTTTTTTTTTTGTAGATACTCTTTATCAGAGGGAAGACATTTCCTTCTATTTCTGTTTGCTGAAAGTTTTCCTTCTACATGGATGTTGAATTCAGTGAAATGCTTTTCCTGTGTCAGTCGAGATGCTCAGATACTCTTCTAGGAAGTGTAACTCCCCGTTCGCTGCAGGCTTCTTTTCCTGAGTAGACCAGGGAGGTCCAAGTTTCCACATCTCCTGTATTTATGGCATCGTGGCTTTGTAGAAAGAGTTTGCTGGGGTGTATGGGTGTCTCTGATGAGGGGCAAAGCAAGAACATATGCACCAAAGTTGTTCTTTGAGCTTCTGATTCAAGAAACTTGTCTTTGAATAACTAAGAGGAAAAAAAAGAAGAGCTTTTTCATTTGAGGCTGGTGTGCCCGTTGCCCGTGATTGCAGGTGGCTGTGGACACCAGGGGATGAAATCTTGTCAGGATTCTGAAGGACAGTTATTTCATTCTCGTCATTTCTGCAACTGAGCAGAGCTTAGAGATTCATCAGTACGACCACTGACTACATATATGTACTAGCCAGACTAAAGCAAAGCCCCTGTAATGTCAAGGCGATTCCCAAATGTAGCATATTTTAAAAGGATACCGTAAAAAGGCAGGACACTAATCGACCGTGTTCATTTTTAATGGAGTCATTGCATCGTCAAAGGTGCGCATTCTGCTTACCATTTCCTTTTAGCCGGCTTACACATGTGACTCAGCCCACGTGCAAAAAACCGGGACAGGCTGATTTTTAAGAAGGTTGACTCAGAAATGAGGGGGAAAGATTATTGACTGCCCCCCATCAGTCCTGGATTACTTTTCAAGTCGGCCTAGGGTCCCTAATCCAGGAGAACTGTATCAAAACACGGGAATACGTGTTTCGCCGCGACGTGCAGTCTTAGAGTCCGTAAAGCGAGTGAGCATTTTTATTATTTGGGTTTGGGAAGAAAAAAAAACAAACAAAACACCACCTCACGGGCAGCAGCTCTTGGCCGCGCCTGCTGCTGGCACCAGCGTTGAGATTTCTTCCCACATCTTTGCTCCTGGTGGATAGAGCAGTTGGCGTGGGAATGTAGCGAAGATCTTCAGTGAACGAAGTGGGAAAAAATATCCTTTTCTGAGACAAAAACACGGCGGCATTTGGACCCCAGCGCTGTTCCTTTGCTATTCGGCACGAGGACGACACTCGGAACCAGCGCGAAGCCCATTTTGCGTCGCGAGACCAGGGACTAAAGGAGTCTGTGGTCGTATCTTTTTCCTCGTGCGGCTGAGGAAACCGGGTCCCGAGAAACATCCTGTGTTGTCCAGGGTGACCTCCCCCAATGGGAGTGGAGCCCCAGGGTTTCTCTACTCTCTCCTAGTACTGCAGGGTGGCACTCCTCATTACCATTTTCCCCAGACACCCTGCAATGCAAACTCAGGAGCCACCTGTGCCGTGGTCCCATCCCAGCTGGCAGAGGGAGACACTCCGGCTGTTTCAAGGCCCCTCAGTCTGTGCGCACCTCTCCCTTTCGCCCCACGTCTGGGGTCCACCTGTGTCGCCTCTGCTGTGAGCTAGCTGTCCGTCACTCATTTCCATTTAGTTCAGTTGTTGGGTGGGAGGGTAAGGGTGGGTATTTGTACATTTCTTCCCGTGGAGCACAGGTGTGAATAGGACTCATCATAGTGTGTTTTCTAAGGAAGTAGTGCCAAGATGTATCCTGCCAGGTTTCTGCACATAATTATGGTTTAAAAAGAGCACCCGGTCCCTTCTCTGCCGTAAGTTGTACCACACAAGGTCCGCCTGTGATGTAATCCCTCGGTGCGTGCCAGCCCAGTAAGGGCGTTGGGTGGGGAGAGAAAAAAAAAAAAAAGCAGGAATAGCTATGGACGTATCACGAGCCCGTTCTAGCTCGTCTTCTCTGAACTTCACCCGGATGAGCCCACCTCCCTCTTTCTTCCTTTTGTCAACCCAAAGTCAGTAGTACTGCCTGGGTCAGGGACTGGCGGACTCAAGGACCAGACGATGAATATCGTAGTGGCTTTGTGGACGAGGGAGTCTCTGTGGCGCCCACTCGACTGCCGAGCGATGCAGTCAAAACAGACCCAGATGGCCGCGGCCGTATCCAAGGAACACTTTATTTACAGAGCGGGCTGGATTTGGCCTGCGCTCGTCGTAGTT